>LRSR01008563.1:0-141483 GCA_001579985.1 Hypsibius dujardini
GTGTGAAATTCCACGGAACAAGAAATGGTAGAAAACAGCGTCATTTTCCTACGTTAATTGTTTGTCATTTTTCGCGATTTTTGCAGATGATTGGACGTTCGCTGTCGTCAAAACGCGATGCCACTTTTTTCAATCTCTGACAGATGCACATGAAATGCAGTTAAATATGCAACATTTAAAAGATGTCGGTGATGAGAGGCATGCTGAACTCCGGTTGGAGGGCGGTGCAATTTCGTCGGCGTCACCTCCTACAGCATAATCTCCCATCTATTTCTCCATCTATATGTGGCCTATCATTCATAATCGGCGTCTCCTATCATCTTCCAGTCTATATATTTTTATGTATTTATCTTTCCATCGGATGTCCACTGTTTCGATGCTTTTAGTTATTTCCATGTGCAGTGTTACTTAACTTTATTTCACTTATTCCCTCCTTTTTTTTGGTCAATTTGAATTGGTTCCACAAGTCGTGTAGGTAGATGATGTCGCTCATCGGGTTAGCAGTTATTGCAGTAAATACACATACCTTCGTACCATAAAGCCAGACATTCCGTGTATTGAAAGCTTTGGTTTGCTTTTGGGAAAGAAGCCTAGTTAAAAAATTGTATGCCAAAGTAATTTCTTCCAGTCTCGCAATATACATTTTACTTTTACTCTAATAACGTTCAAATTTACTCAAACTTACGTCAGCTTCGGCAACAACTCTGCAAGTCGGCAGCTCACGATCCGAGCCGTCAAACATGTTGGAACATTAGAAATTGGGTGGTTCATCTTTTTAATTCTTTCCTGCATTGTCGGCAGAAGAAGTCTACTTCTCACATCCTTTCATGTCAAACGATTCCATTCCGTCTCGAGCATCCTCGTGGTCCACCTCATCTTCATCGAGCTCATCATCTGCGGGTTACTTGGGGCACAACCAAAATTCTCACCAGCAGTATGTGTACTCATATTTCTCTGTAATCGTTTTTTTGAGGGACGCTTAAAACAAAAAAATGATAAGCCATACAGAACAGACAGCAGGATACACGAAACCCGTGGAATGGCCATTGGAATCGGTCAGCCAACGAATTTCGCTCCACAAGACAGAGAATTTCGTTGCACAAGAGTATCCGCTCTCCTTGGTAGGTTCGGCAATAAGTTCACAGTTAACCGGGAAGGTACCAGCCACCCTGGAAGGTTGACGATACAAATATAAACACTGACGGGCGATCGGTAAGCTTACCGGTTGTTCCGGAAATTCGATGGTTCAACCGGAAGAGCCAGGGTTTGTCCGTAAGGTCGCCGGTCACACCAGAAGGGTGATGGTGTCACCCAAAAACCGACGATTAATCCTGGAAGTTACTGGGTTCTCTTGAAGGTTGACGGTGTACTCAGAAGACCGCCGGCCAGTCCGGAAGGTTGCCCGTTTCTCCGGATGGCTGATGGGCCATTCTGAAGACTGACGGTCAGTTCGGAAGGTTGGCGGTCACTCCGAAAGAATATCGGTTGAACCATCGAACTTCTGCAGTGAACGGTAAACTTCCGGACTGACCGTGGGTCTTCGGGTTGAACCATCAACCTTGCGGGGTAGCCTGCACCTTCCCGGTTGATCGTGAACTTATTGCCGAACCTACCAAGCAGAGCGGATACTCTTGTGCAACGAAATTCTCTGGCTGACCGCTTCCAATGGTCATTCCAGCTTGTCGTGTATCCTGCCGTCTGTTCTGTAAGGCTCACCATTCTTTTTGTTTTATGCGTCCCTAAAAAAACGGTTACAGAGAAGTATGAGTAGTCATACTGCTGGTGAGAATTGTGGCTGTGGCCTACCTCTGGCATTGCCTTTGCTTCCTCTCACCTCTCCTCGTTTCCGTAGTTGCTCAATCGTAACTCCACGCTGGTGGTGCTGTGGCTGCTCAAGACCATGTTCCTCTCTGAGTGTATTGTCAGTCCGTTAATTAAATTAAGTATGCGTACATTACAAGACTCACTGATAGACGTTCTGATGCTTACGGTCGTTTCCGTTTTGACCTTTTCAGTTCATCTTTTGGCGCTTACTTGTCATTATGAAGAGGGGACGTGAACAGTTTCTTGAAGATGCATTGTGGACGGGCGGATGAAACTCGTTCGCGACCTCCCTATCTATTTAGCCATATTTTCCATACCTATTTAGCATTATACGAGGGCTCCTAAATAAGTAATGTCACTTGAATTTTTCCCAAGAGTCTGTCATGCATTGAAAGCAATTAGGCCTGTTTCTACTAGCTTATCCTCAGTTGAGTTAGGGAAAAATAATGAATCAAGTAGGTCAGTTCGGTAAAGAATAAATAAATCGGCTTGGGAAGACACAGCGAATGCCCTGTCAACATTCTGTCCGCAATCTTATTCTCCTCCCAATTTTTTGATTTCGAACTGACATGAAATCTGCAACAGCCGAAATTACCTTAAACTATCATACCTTTTGTTGTCCAAGAAAAGTCATGGCAGAAATAAAAACTCGCAAACACAACCTTGAGAGGATAAAGCCGGAAAAGAGTTCGATAACTTTATTGACAAAACCTAATTTGATATTAGCGTTCCTTGGTCAATGCCATGCGGACGTTTACTTCCGTCGACGATCAAAAACTGTTCGACCTCTTTTGTAAGGTCGGGTAACGGAGATTGTCACTTCCGGTTGGGTCGCTTGCAGGAGCTCTTCGCCACCGTAATCGATTATTTTCTTTTTGGTTGTTGGCGCCTTCGTAGTGGTCGTAGTAGTTGTAGTTGTAGTCGTTGTGGTTGTCGGAGGCTTAGTCTTAATGGGGCCGTAGCCGTTGTCGCTGTCGTCACCACCAACTGCCTTGACCGATTTCTGAGCGGCGGAAGTGTCGATGGAATCAGTGTCGCTTCCGTCTCCCTCTTCCGTAGTGGTCGCCGGAGCAACGGTGGTCTTCCGAACCACCTTTGCGCTAATTTCCTTTGCCGCCGCGCTCAAAAGTTGATTTGTATTATCTGGTGCACTGGTCGCAGGTGCCTTGCTTGCGGCATAAGCTGGTGCAGGGACCTTAACTTCCTTATCGCCAGCTGCATTTGCGTCTTCGGTGTCATCCTCAGATTCGACCGCCGCTGTGACTGCTGGTGCCTTAGTAGTTGGAGCGGAAGTCGCAACGACAACCTTCACGGCAGGGACGACAACTTTGGGTGCAGGTGTAGCGGGTTTTCCGTAAGCACCAGCAGAGCTATCAACCGACTTGATGTCTGCGCTTTCGTCTTCATCCTCGTCGGCGGGAGCTGCCGTCGTTGTTGGTGCCTTGGTGGCCACTTGTACCTTTGGTGCAGGTGTAGCGGCGGGTTTATAGGCCGGTTTGGGGGCTGGCGTAGCGGATGTCGCTACAGAGTCCTCATCAGAGCCTTCATCAGCAGCTGGGGTCGTAGCAGGGGCCTGGGTCGCCGGTGGTTTAGTTACAATTTCAACCTTTTTGGCGGGCACCTTGGGGACTGGTTTAGTTGAAGGTAGAACTGTTGTTGTCTCGGGGGCCGAGTCCTCATCGGCATTATCGTTAGGAGTGGCAGTTGTGGCGGCAGCAGTTGCAGCTTTTGTGGCAGGGGCTTGCGTTACGGGTGCTTCGACCTTTTTGGCGGGGACCTTGGGGGCTGGGGTAACAACAGCGACCTTCTTCCCGTATGCGCCGCTATCGGCAGACTTTTTCGTATCAGCTGACGCATCCGCGGACTCGGAATCTGAATCGCTACTGTCATTGCTATCGGAAGAGGAAGAGGCAGAGGCTGATCCTGTGATTGCAACTGCAGCAGGTTGAGCAACAACGGGTTTCTTGGGTACCGGAGCGGCAACTTGATGAGCAGACGCCGAGATGAGCTGAGCGCTCTGATCTTTGCTGCTACTACTGGAACCATCTGAGGCGTCGCCCGAGTCGCTGGCTTTGCCAGATCCGCTTGAAGATGACTGAGCAGATGCAGAACCGCTTACCTTGACTCCGGCTCCACCAGCCATATTAGTCAACAAAGTTGCGGATGAGGACTTTTTGGATCCGCTGCTCGATTGGATTGACTTGGAAGCAGAGGAGGATGCGGAACCCATGCTGAAAGTGATCTTACCACCCGATAGTGGCCCTGGTTCGATGTTATTGCACCTGTAAAAACGACGTTTTGTAAAAAGAATGGTTTTGTTTGGGAAGGGAAAAACTTCCTCTTACCCATCTCCACGGCACTGGTAAAAGGCCACGGCAACATTCAAAAGAGATTCGTCTTGGATGACACTACATTCTTGACTGCAAGCACATTTGCCGGCACCCAATTTCCACGACGCAACGTTGCTTGCGCATGATCGATGAACCTTGATTTGTCCTACAGGCACGGTAGTTGAAAAGAAAAAGGCCCTTTGGATGGGGAAATGAGACACAGTATGATCGACGCGGTTAAGGGTTCCTTACCATTGGATTCAAAAAGCACGGCGTCACAGTGGTCATCGGCATCCGGGCAATCGACTAATTGGTCATCTGATGGTTTCACGCAACTCTTGCTGCCACTTGACACACATTCGTAACACTGAAGAGCCCAGGAACCCTCTAGAAAAATAAACCGCATTTTTAGTATTGTCATGGTCCTTAGAATAAAATGGGGAAAACTTACCCACAAGGAGGAGGGCCACCACAGCTCCGGCGATAAACTGCCTCATTATTTTGGGCAGCGGACAAAGGTGATAAAGTAATAATAATATGCTGTCCGCGTCTGCGATGAAAGCCCCTTACTATTATAAATATGACGACAAATTAAAACGTAATAACGTAAACACTTTCACTTTCGCGTTCGCGTTCGACGGGCGATTCGATCGAATAGGTAGGCGACTTACAGTTCGATGATAGTCTGTTAGCGGCAGGTGATTATTGTTAACTAGGTGGTAAGAGGCAAAAGACAAGGACGGCACGTCTATCGTTCTATTTTTTCCGTTTTTTGATCACTTATATACCTAACATCGACACGTATGGCCTAACTGGCTACGCGCATGCCATTCACGCTTGTTTCACCCACAACACCAGTTATGCTAATCCGTTCTATAGTAGAAGAATCTTGTTTTTCCTCTTATAAAACTCATCAACAGCGATCATAACAAAATTCTTGCCTTGGTGATTCTTACGTCTTTTCTCTTTCCTGGTCCGTTCTTCTGTCCTGCCTACTAATAACCTGTTTGCCCCTGACTGCTCAGTTGGGTTGGCGAGCTCACTATTTGGTCTGTGCTTTCATGTTTTGGCATCCGATGACTGACGCAGGCACCTCATTATGTTATCACAATCAAGTCGAAATATTAAAAAAGTACATTTGGCACCACTGCCGTATAGCTCGGGTTTTTCCGCTGCAAACAGTTTTCTCTCAACACCTACATTAACTTTACGCACGAACATATGAAACATTCTGCCACTTCCAGCAACCAACACAAAGTATTAAATTACTTGGATTCATTGCAAATTCAGTTGATTTCCCCCATCGAATTATCTAAATAAGTGCCTGCTTCGGGGCGTAAAGAATTTTAGGGATGCGCTTGTAATTATCGAGTGTGCATTAAGGAATGGCAGCCAGACATACATACACATTAACCTTTTAACACCCTCTTTACAAGTAGGCAGACGTTACACATACTACTGTAGTAATGGCTCGAAATTCTCATATCACCGAGCGCCGAGATAATTGGTGAGTTTTGGTTGTTCGACATGGCTGCACTTCTCCCAATCCTTCCAGGAACTTTTAACCCTCATTGGCAGCGCATGAGGAGCTCGGTCGTCAATTCTTTACGATACTTAATGTTGAGAATATGTCAGTTTGCTAATAATGATTTAGGGCAAGGGGATAAATTCTCGGTAAATACAGAAAAGATACCTCTGCTTCACGGTTCATTGCAAACTGTATGCGAAACAAAAACAGAAACGGGGTTGAACCCCGCTGCAGGCCAAAAATTGAAGGAAATAAACGATGTACTTTCAGTTTCAGCTAATAATAGTAGACAGAAAGGCATTGCCTACCACCAGACATGATTATTATTTGACTTGGTTGATCACCTTCGAGGAATGTGCGCGACAAACAACGGCAGACGTGCCGCACTTTGGGTTATTACGATCTGGACTAAGAGGCTTGATTAATTACCGACCTTCTGTTGCGTGTAATTTATTCCGTCGTGAAATTAATCTCTTTTTTGCTCACTAATTGAGAAAATACCATTAGATTACAAAACTAATTTTTGTTCGTAATAATGGGACTAGCACTGGCGGCCAACTTAGCAACCACTAAAATATTAACCGACTTTTCAAATAAAATCAGGGATCAACAAAACCAATCGCTTTAGAAAAGAGTATCGTAAAAAATTGAGCATGCGAACAAAGGATTCCATTAGAAAAATGAGGGATAGAAATTTGAGCCGCAACGAATGAGAACTGGCACCATGTTACAAGTCAAATTCTCCCATCACTTGCGACATTGTGGCACCGTCTTTTCTCCGCTGCGATCGGCGCAGCGCGTCCGCTCGTCTATACGGCTCGTTCTTTAGACCTGCGTATTAATGAAACGAACGATGGTAAAAAATGTGTGATGGAGTGTGCAATTTGAGTAACACTTACCCAACAACAGATCTTCCAGTGCCTGTAAAGGCAAAAGGTCACTTTGAGTCTGGTACTGGAAATAAACTTGAAAAGAGAACTTACGCCGTTATAAACTTCGTCCTGGGGCATGAGTTTCCTTTCTTTGATGTTTGTGGCTTTATTCTTCAGTTCACTGACCACAGCATCCTGTTGACAAAAAAATATGCGATGAATAACATTCTAATCCGTGAGCAGCCCTGGGGATGTCGATGGTCTAATTCCTTCCCAGCTATCTACCTGCTTCTTCTTGACTGTCCGCACACGACTCATATTGCTGGGTGAATGTTCCAACGACTCTTGTAGTCGGAGTCGACGGAAGTTATTCTCTTCCTCGGCGGCATTGAAGGCTTTAGTGAAACGCAGAATGCTGAGGAAGAAATCCTTGGGTTGCACGGTTCGCCGTGACTCACCAAAATACTCCGCGATTTCTCTACAAGCAAATGCAATTGTTGCTTTGAGGTACTGGCAAATTTTGTCGACAAATTACTAGGCATGCACACAAATGAGTTATTACGAGAAAGCATCAACGGCGATACGCTGTTCTTTTTGCAGTTGAGCCAGTTTCGGCTCATGCTCCTGAATGAAATGGCAGAGAAGGGAATTTGGCGGCTTCTTCATGTCGCACTCCCGTCGAGTCATCTCCATGCCTGAAAATAGTTGTGCAGCACTTGTTCTAACAGGAGAGCACTGGACACTAGCTGGCTAACCTTTATCCAGCTCATGAATGTCCGTGATGACGTTTTCCAGAGAAACTGCAATGTCAACACACACAAATATTATCGTATGTTATCGTAATCCTGCACACTGTTAACCCCAATCGAACTTGACTTGCCCTCAGCAGCTTTATCCACAAATATTAGGTCGTTGTCAAAGTGAAGAATATCCGGATACCGGTCCTGAACCGTCTAAAGAGATAAAAACGTTGTGAAGCGATTCCAAAACATCTTAGTCCTCTCTTACCGGGCACTACAAATGCATAAACAATACAGTACCTGTGCGATGTAATGCAGCAAGGTCGTTTTTCGATCAGTCGACTTCAAGTCCAGAAGCTAAAAACATGTAAGGCAGATTGTTAACAGAAGGACTTGAACATAAAATTAGCATCAAATGAACCACCACTGGAACACGTTGACGCAGGCAATCATTACTCATAGCCGAAGATGCAGACAATCATTTTTATAGCAGGACAAAAAGGTAAATAACTTGACAGAACGAGAACAGTAATGAACAATATAGTAAGTAAAACTCACCGATTCCAGACTTTGTAGCTTGAATCCATAAGCAGGCCCTCTTCGACTTGAGTTGAGGTAGTTTCCAAACGCCAACACTAATTCCAACACCTTGCGAAACCGATCCGATTTCTTTACCGCACGGGATGCCGTAAAGATGGCTTGTAGTTGAGGTGTCAAGACGCCTACACTGGTTTGGAAGGTATTGATAAAATTCATGATCTACAATGAAGATGGAGATAATGAAAAAGCATGCCGATGAAATGGACGTGAACATTTAAATGTACTGCGGAGTCAGCAGCGCCTAGCTGGACGTACCTGCAGTTTTTGGACTAGTCGTTCCACGTGTGATGTTAACTGTAAAGAGGTCAAACAAGCTCGTTTCGCAAAATTCGCTGCGGAAAAAGGATTCAAACCTAGCATACAAACCTGGAGTAGGAATTTATCTTCATCCGTCAACACATCCACCGGCTTCTTCTCTCGATCGTATTCTTTGTACTTTTTTATCTCCTCTTCACTGGGCATAATACGGAGTAGCACCTCAATGTAATCTTGTGCTAGGAGGTGCATGTCGAAATTGTTCAGTGCAAAAACAACCTAAAACACAGACGCAAAGAGACAATCCTTAGGGTACCAACAATAGGAGACTGTTAAAGAAAAGACTATTCTTACCTCATCGGTGGTGAGTTCAATGTTGCGACGCATAATGGCTAGAAAAACAAGCGCGTAGTAAAGTCTAGCTATTCTTTCCAAAATTAATATGGATCCAGGGCAAGCTCCCCCACTCACCAAGATTACGAAGACGGTTAGCTTCTAAAAGCGAAACTTTTTCCGCTCGTTTGAACTGCAGTTTAGAAGGTGTCAACGCCTGGTCTCCACCACCTCCGCTATCCACCTGATCGGAGCCCGTGCTGTGAATGCTGACTCCCCTCCCACTTTGACCGGTCTTAAAGCTCTCTTCAAACTGACTGAAATCCAATGTCTAAAACGAGAGTGACATTGGACAATGGTCAAACAGCTTCAGATGCGGTAGATTGAGATTGTGGACTGTCTACCGAAAGAATCTTTTCGTCATCCAGCTCACTGAATATTGTCCCCTTGACCTGATTTGGCTATGAAAAGAGAAGAATGCGATGAGCAAAGTTCTCTTAAAATCCCACTGCAAGGAAGTTGAGTAATATCGCAGGAAACTAGGAAGAAACCTCAACTCTTACCTTGAGCACTATCCAATTGAGGACGGGCAATTTGTGTTTTGTATTCACTTTGCGCTTGATCGTAAAAGCTGCAAATCAAAACGTAAGGAAACACGACAAAAACTATCATTTAACATGAATAGTTGAAAGACGAGAATGGTTACCGCCCAGAGCTGAATCAGGCATTCCTATTGGATGGGAAAACATCATGGTAAGCTTCAGTAGCGACAGATACTGATGAAAAGGCTTACCAGGGCCAGGAGGAGGCGGAGGAGGGACAAAAGATTGATCCCGACCAAACGACAATCCACCAGGAGTCGCTCCGTTGAGATGGGACCGTTTGCCGTCTCCAACACCCAGCCCAACACCAAACCCAGGTGGAGGAGGAGGAGGCGGTGGAGGTGGTGGTGGCAAAAAGTCTGTACTAACTTTCTGCGAAGGATCCGCGGCTACAAAGGACAAAGCAGTGCCTGAATGGGCAAGATCGCTGCCACCAGAATCAGCTGTAAATAAGGACACCCACGTCGTCAATACTTGATAAACGGACGAAATGGGTGATCTGACAGGATGCACTTACATCGAATACGCTGCTGCAGATGCTCGAGTTCGCCCATCTTAGCGGTGAGCAATCTTCGGGATTCCTCGTCCTTCTGTGTGTAGGTGCGCCGCAGAGTACTCAGCTCGTGATCAGTGTGCTCATGAAGGACACGCAAATCATCTCGTTCTTTGGAGAGATCAGTGAGACGGTTCTCGAGACATGCAATCTTGCCAAGGGCAGCATTCTCCGTATTGCGTACCCTTTCTTGGGCCTAAAGAAACGACTCAATAATCCAATTTCTAACCGACTGACCAATACCATTGGGTGCAAAAAAACGTACATGGGAGAGCTCATCTTCCACTTCTTGTACCCGTTCTAACGCCGCATGGGATATCTCAGCGTCTTTCATCAGTGCAGTCACGTCGAAAACGTTATCCAAATAAGCGGCAATCTGTTGGAGCAAACAAACTATCGTCAAATATGCGATGCAGAGAGTTCAATGATGCTGATTGTACTGGTACCTACCTGTGTAGTCAATTCTTCGCTTTCGTGGTGACGAATTTTCTGTGTTTAGTGACGAATTATCAAAACCGAGTTAGAATTCCCAGCCAACTGTAAACGCAGTGTCACTTATGCCCAGAGAAAAGTACCTCGAGGTATTCGTCCAAACCGATAATGGTAAATTCGTACTGAAGAAAAACCCGGTAATTCATATCGTCTGAAAAATGAGGAATTCAAGTCGCGGTCTATCATGATTGACGACCGACGATCACAGTCCTGCATCAGATTTCTCACCGACAGAGTGTACAATGATGTTGATGAACTGCACGCAAGCCACCTAAAGAGATGAAACATTTTCGTCATACTACATGTGCCCGTACCAAAAGGCGTAAGATTGTCTCGTTGCTTTCTTGCCATGAAATCGATGGAAAAGGCTTCAAAATGCCGAAAGTAGTGCATTAGGGTTTCGAATCGGTGTCGCTCCTGATGGACCATTTTGAAATGGTCAAAAGCAGCAAGAATCATTTGATGACCCCCCTTCACCAGGCAAATCGCAGCCAACAACTCCAGCACTAGTGCCTTGGTTCGAAGGCTCTTATGGACCAGGCTGAGAGCGATATAGTTGATAGCGTCGGACCGGCTAATTACCATGTTGAAGCCAAACTAGGTGCAAACAACGCAAGTTATCGTTGTGTTTGGTACTAGTACGTTAATTTGGGAGGATTTTATCATAGAGAACTCACCTTATTGTTCATGATGGCTCGCAGGCAGAGCACGCAGACATGAACATCGTCGGACAACTGATCGAGTCGCTTAGTGGCAGACGATCGACTCAGACGCAGAGACTTGTGAGTGGAGTCGTGGCTATTACCATTCTTCTCGTGACCATTGCTGGAAGAGGTGCCGTTACCGTTGGAGCTGCTACCATTCTGGCTGACGTCCCCCCTGGGAATTGAATAAATTTCCTAGAATCGACTCTTTAATAAAGCCAGCCGAAATGAACGCAACATACTTGATCTGAAGCAAGCGTGAAGCCAGATAGTCTATTAACACGTCCAAGCCCGAATTGTCGTCATTGAGAAATTCTCGAACCCACCTGAGACAATTCAAATAACTATAATTAATAATTAACAATACGTTGAAGAGATATGTATATGTTCTCTTTCACTGCATCGTATCCGGCTATCGGTAATAAGTCTACAAAATAACTCCGGAAAGAGCACATACTCGATGTTGTTGGTGCGAAGAGAAGTCTCCAAATTACGAAGAACTTGAGTCGAGGTGGCGCTGTTGTCGCTGCTCTTCAATTTTAACTGCGAAAAACCAACACAAACACTTTCCAGCAAACAGCAGAGTTTGCATTGGACAAACAGCCGTTCGATGACTGTGGACTGGCATTGACCTTGGACACTGCACACACACGGCTACCAATGGTAAGCCTTCGTAGCATAATCAAATTACCTTGGTCAGGGACTTTGCTTTGTTAGAGAGGAGTTTGGGATCAATGAGCTGGCGCAGTTTAGAGAGATAGGCCGAGGGTGGATCCTTCACCACAACCCGCTCCTGCAACAAGGCATCATCAACCGAACCGAATGCTTCAAACATCTACTAGTTAAATCTAGCAGTCGCTGGTCACACATAAACGGCGTGCTCTGGGCTAGAGCGAAACCGAGTCACCCACCCACTGAAAATGTTAACAGTATTGCTGCAAGGAAGACACCCATTCTGTTGCATTGTGTTTAACCTTTTTAGACTATTTTTCAGTTGCCTCAACATCGGCAAAAGTTTTTAGGCTTGTCACCGGATTGCAAACTTGCTGCCTACCCACTAGATCAGCAGGCGGAACAGAGTAAGACAAGAGCAGAGACAGGTCATACAAACAAACAGGAAGACAAGGTACACCAAGCCCTGGTCAGTTATTACAACAGCAACATTATACACACTTCTCGGAAGAACTGCTGCCTGACTGTTCTTTGCCAACATGGCCTTCCAGAAAATGGGATGGAAAAGAATGAGCCGATAGGAAGCACCGGGCACGTTCATTCCGAAAAAAACAACAACCGGTAAAATAAGAGGAGAGCAGTAGGCTAAACAGCGATGATGAAAGAGTCAAGTGAATTAATGATGGAAATGAGGCAAGCGTTGTTGACACCCTCCAGCACGGATAGTACTAGTGAGGACTATGTAGACAGAGAGCAGAGAGAGAAGATTCGATTTGCCGCTTCGAAGAGCCAACCTGATGCATGTCTGGTGTGTAAACTTGAGCTTGCGAATTCTCATTGACTGAGCTAACTGACTGACCACACCACACTGACAAGTAAGATCATGGCACTAATAAGACGCAAGCCGGAAGTACAGTAGCCGAGCCTCATTATCACCTCCTCTAAAGTATAACTTGAGAAAATACTGACTGCCTGCTGCTTACTTGGTCACAGATGAGCTCCCACTTTTTCTTGCTGTCGTAGGCTCGCAAAATCTTGGCTTTATCCGGCTGTAGTGCAAACAAAGCAGATCAAACTAATCCAAACTCATCAGTACAACAGACGACTCTCTCACCGGCAAGTCCATAGATTTCTGGAAGGAAGAAAAAGGAGCATTCATTATTAAGGTTGAGAAAAAAAGGACGGGTGGCATCGGCCCAACGGGTTTACCATATAGGCCGACTAATTGTAAGTAACGCATCAATCGACTAATTAAATGGGCCAGAGAAATAACAGGTTTGGTTTGTTCTTGCCGATTCGTTAATCATTCTCTACAAGCAATACTTCATGTCCGGTTAAAAGAAGAGTTAACAACTATTGAAAAAATAAGTGACATCTGCTAAGAATCATGAGGAAATATTATTGCGATGCAAGCATCGAAACCGGAAAAATTTCTCGCAAGTCAGTCCGTTAATTTATTTAGAGCTGAATGCTACAACTACAGTAACACAGTGCGGTCTCCTTCCTCTTCTACCAATGGTCTAAAAAACAAGTCAATCAACAAATCGAGGCATGCCAATTATCTAATATATTAGAGCAGACTCACGAGTATTTCATTGAGACGTCGCTCGACCTCATCATCCGGCGGAAGACGAATCAAAGTGGATTCCTGTGGGAGCTGAAGATTGCCATTTCCGCTGGAGGAGGTGACTTTATTATGGAGAGATAAAGAAGGGCCATTAAAGGTGCCACTTCGGCTGGACATGTTTTCTTTCCCTTTTCTCGCCTCGCTCGCTGATAAGATGTTCCGTCAGGTGCAATAAAGAATGACTTGAGGTCCCATAAATATGCCACTGGTGGTGGATAATGCGGCCGATGCACAACTCCTTATCGGAATGTCAATATTCAACAATAAATAATGCACTTAATGCCTGCAACACACAACACAACCACAACATTCTAGCCAATGCATTCCTTTCCTTCCCTTCTCTTTCCTTTCCGCGTACAATGTAAAGCCGGCCACAAATAAATAGGAAATGTCTTGGTCAGTTTACAAGTTTGAGTGAGAAAAAAACAATTCCACTCAGAAATGGTTAGTTGCATTACAGTATTCTCATCCCATTTCCAGGCTTCATATGAGTCTATAATAATGATATTACTTATCTCACCCATCCATATAAGAAAAGAGAGATGCACGTCCAACTTGGTTTCCGTCGTCCATCTCTTGACGAGATCGTTTATCACAATATGTAACAATAAATGGCAACAATAGTGCCGTTAAACAGAAAGGTACGGTACGAGTAGCAGTTGAACCAATTCTACTACCGATTCCGGCAAAACAATATGATGTTATTGAATAATTCCTAAATCTTGTAAGATTCCACTAAATGAAAGAAAGCAGAAAACGACCTGAAAAAAATGCAGTAACCAAAGACGAAATGACCAAACGCATCTCTCGAACTCGATTGACTCTCTCATCTCATCTCTCACATCTCATTAGGTCAGCCAACCCTAATCAAAGTGAAACGAATCAAACTGAGCTTGGCCGGTTTCATTGATTCAGCCTGCAGATGGCAGCATGATCCCTCTACAATTCACACCTACATTGTACTGTACAGTATCATACCACATTAATCGCGCGTAAAGTTGGCACGAGAGCCAAGAAAGATTCATTAGCTGATTATTAAAGAGCCGACACTTTTCGCAAGAGAATTATTGCAAGTACTCGCTGGCGGTAGGACTTGTTGCACATGAGAAAACAACACCGTGGCGTGGCCCAGCTCATAGGACTGCTGCCTGCTCTACTAACGAAGAAAAGAAGGAAGGACTGACTTGTTCTGTTCCGGTAGATGAAGGCGAGGCGACCCTGGTATGAAGCTGGTCGCTCGACCAGCCCGATACTACCTACCGATACTAGTACTGATTTATCGGTTTGGTCTGCTGAGGCAAAGATGAAGCTGTGTGTTTGTTCGAGTTCGAAGAAAGCTAGAAGCGGAAAAAAGCCAGTTTGTTGGCAACTGACAACTTTTTGACAATTTCTCTTCTTGCCTTTCTTTCCGGTTCCAATCCAACTTGCAGTGAGTGACACTGTATGTTGCTACTTCATTCGGCTTTCCGACCAGCACGACCAACATTTCTTAATCTCCTTGTTCCCAAATTCCGCTGTCATGCCTTCTTCCCAGGGTCACTCAGATGAGGACGATGACGCAGGTCAGTCTAACATCCAGTTGCAAGTCTTTCCTTGGATGGGTCGGTTTGATCGGTGCAAAGCAGAAACATAGCTTTTTTTACTCCGAACGATCTTTCGTTAGAACAGGATATGCTACATTCAGACCATTGTCATTATTAAAAAACCCACCAGTTGATCCCTAGTCCCTATCCTACAAGATAGAGGGAGGCCCAATAGGCGTAGGCGCTATAGTTGCAGATCGGTGATATTTGCACTTATATGATTGCAGGAGTATAATGAAGAATTAAGTATATAAAGATCGTTTCGTTCAAGCGAGAGAGAGAGAGGGTTATTCTTCTCTTGACAAAATTACCAATGGTTGACTGATCATTCCTTTTTTTATCAGCTTTGGAAGGCGGCCTCGAGATGATCCGGCAAATCCGCAGCAATGATCCCATTTACAGGAAGATCAGTTCCGCCGCAAACGAAGAGGTTGGACGTATTGCACAGGGATCCAAGTAAGGAACATTGCTTCTATTTGATATTTTAGTATACCGGTTATATGATTGTTCCATCCCCGAAATAGATTCGGCCAGGAGATAATGACATGCGCCTTCTCGCCTGATGGAAGCCTCTTCGCCTGGTCCGTCGGTTCTTCAACCGTTTCTGTTCACTCTGTTTCGGAGCTGTTGCCAATTTTGTCATCAGCGGCCACTTCATCGGGAGCTACTGCAGCGTAGGAAGGAACCTGATAGCCTTTTTATTAACTGCCATAGTTGAAACGTTAAATGCACAACTGCTTATTTGCGTAGGTCTTTACTGCAGAACTGGGCACAAACACAAAGTGCGGCTGTTCTGAGTGCTCGCAGTCAGGAAGCCAACAATGGCAAGATCGATCTGGACAACGGTCAAGCCGTTACTGCCATAGGTCTGTGTATTACCGTCCTCTATTCACTAAAAATGGGCATAAATCTTTGCGTATTTATTAATGCAGTGTTTGTGACATTGTTATTTAGCCTTTGGTGAACGCGGAGACGGCGTTTCCCGACGTGCTAGCATTAATTCCTATCAGCGTTTCAACACCAAGGGAAATTTGGTCCTTGCGGTCGGACTGGCCGGCGGAGACATCAAGGTACAGTAGTATTCGGCTTTGCCAACCTTTTCTGCGCATGTTGTTTAAAAAAGCTCTCAATGAATAATCCATTGGACTTGTTCCGTAGGTCTGGGACATGGCTACCGGTACACAGCAGTTTGAGCAATCTCGTATCTACTTCGCCGATGATTCCCGTAATTTTGTGGTTGTTTTTTAGGACGAATCGCTTTACTGCTGCAAGACCACTCAGACGCCATTTCGAGCCTCGAATTTTCTCGCGACGGAAGGTGCGTTTGGTCTCTTCATTATTGAGTACAGTATTCAGTGCAATAGCATTGTTGAAAACGGGATCGCTTTCTTGCAGTTTTATTCTTGTGTCTGCGGCAAAAGATAAATCTGTAAATCTGTGGGATTTGCCGGACGACGGAAACATGTAAGCATTAAAAAGAGCGTCGATTTTATTTGCTGTCAAAGTTTTAATTTTTGAGTTTTTTCAGGTTTCATTCTCTGATTCCTGAACGGGGATGGGTTCAGCCAGTCAGGCAGGTGGCATGGTCTCCTAATGGCCAGCATATTGTTACTGTCGGGGATGGGAAAACTGTAAGACTGGTGTTCAACTTTACTTTCTTATTGTCTTGTACTCATACAATTTTCTGTTTCAGGCACTGTTGTGGGAGCTAGAAACATTTACAGTGGTAAAGAGTCTTCAAGGCCACTTGAACGATGTGACAGGATGCCGTTTTTCGGCCGACGGCAAACTTCTATACACATCAAGTTTAGACACCCGCGTCATCTGCTGGAACATCCAAACTGGCCAAATAGTTGGCAGATATGAACACATGACACCACCACCATCAGCTGTAAGTTGTAAATAGTACTAGTGCAAAATTCTTCACTTTTTTTGTACTCATTCGTTCACGTGGTTAGATTTTTGCCGCCGGGACAAATGACCACGAAGTCATTGGATTGGACGTAAAGCAATCTCGCTTGGCCACCATCTGTAACGACGGGTATACATAAACTGCACTTCAATTACTGTCTCATAAAATACTTATTCATCTGTATGTAAACCATTAGATTTCTCCGTGTTTGGGACATCTCTTCCGAAGAAGTAAAAGATCCTATTGCCCGTGTGGAGATTTCTCCAGATGCTCGTAGCCTCGCGTTTGCCCCCGATGAACGGTCTATTGCTATTGGGTATGTTTATCATCATAAAGAGCGTTGCAGTTCAAACGGTAGTCAAGCACACTGGCAGGATTAAAGAACTTTCCGAAATATTCATCTCTGATCACTCCGTCAAACTATTTTCTTAAATAATTGACTCATATCATAAAACTGAATATTTCTTATCTTATATATCAACATTTTAGATCAATTAGAATTTGGGATAGGATTACTAGTATAACATGAACAATTCACATATGCAAATGCACAATATAGCTTTATGGCGTAATTCGTCTGACAACTATTTTGTTTGACCCGTGGGTAATTTTTACCTTTCAATCTATTTGCCAGGTGTCAAGGAGGATTCCTGCAGTTCTACAGCTTTCCGGAATAGGATGTCAACAGATAACAGTTCATGACCTTTTCTCCAAACAAACAAAAGACCGAAACCTCACTAAACGTTTTTTTTGGTGGCAATTACAGAGTGTTATCATTTACATTTTCGAGTTGTAATCGCTTGCATTGCATTATAATATTGTACGGTGTTAATTCAATAAATATTCCGATAATCAAGTGCTGTTGCATGCACAATGTACCTCGAATTCTCTTTTAAGCGGAAGATGAGTTGGCGTTGGTCCGAACACAAACTCCTACACTTAGGGTTTGTGGCTATTCAGTCGTGTTAAAACCGCACTCTCCCGTTTCTTAAAACAGAACCGAGCATTAAATCCTAAGGCCCTGACTAGATTTTTTTTGGGAGATTGTAACCTTCGCGCATTTTGATAGTTCTGCACTGTGTCTGTCGGCTTATCGTTTCCTTAAGATTATTGCTTGAAATTCCAACCTTCATATAATCTTGAAAATCTTATCTTATCCTTATACACACATGACCATAATGTTGTCCGATTGCTTAAAACACGCGCCAATTCATTTATGCTTGGCACGCTGAGTGCCTACTAATAATTAGAAATATCTATTTAAAATACAAATACATACGAGTACAGCTGTGATGAGGTTACTTTGAGGGTCGTTGTTGGGTTCTGGTGGGCCGTAGGGGTAAAACGTGTCAATCAAGCTTTGATTGATTTAGGTCACATTACTGCACATCTTAAGCATTTTGTTGTCGTTTTTATTTCCGAGCGCTATCCTCTGAATTATATTGCAGTTTCTTTACGATTTCTTTGTCAATATGATTGAATTCATTTGATATGAGCATTCTATTGCCTGTAACGTACACGCCGCGAAAGGAAAGCGCAGTGTATTTTTCTGTTAACCAATAAATCAATCTACAACTAAACAAATGAAATGAGTGGTTGTTCCACACGGCCCACCAGAACCCAAACAACGACCCTCAAAGTAACCTCAGCGCAACTGTATACTATACCGGTACTCATACTCATGTGATGCATCAGTTTCATGTGATTACCTGACTAGGCGCTCGCACAACCAGCAGAATGGCGAATAAAAATTGCTAAAGCACCACAACGCAAGAAAACGCCATATATTTCATCGCTTTGGACTTTTGGTTCTTTGTCCACACAGTTAAAAAGGGATACAACATCTTTGGCTTCCACTTACAAACGTTTAGTAAAAGGAGAGCTTTTACAGCCTCAAAAGTTTTCAGAATGGTGAACCAGACGGGGGAAATCTCGGTCTCGGTTCACTAACTCGCATCCGTTTCCAACGTTTTCCGTCATCGTTTTAGGTCCACAAGAAAGCACTCCAACTGTAGCAACCTACACCACAACACAGGCAATCAATAATAAATAATGGTTACCCGGGATTCATAAATGAGTCATAGCTAACACAAAACAGCCAATCAACGTACATGTCTATGTCGGTTCTTAACATAGCGAAGGAACTCTGGAATATCAGGTCGTCCAAAATGGTTGATAGCCTTTAGTCCAGTGAAGAGGCTTTTCTTTGAAAGACGTTGAAAGTGGTTCTCACACACGTACTAGACAACACATAGACAACGCATTCAGTATGAGTGAATAGCAGGCGGACCTGAAGGTAAGGAATTTAAGTTTAAAAAAACTGACCAGCATGGTTGTGCGTAAGTCAAACTTGTTGAAAAATTGCGTGACAAAAATATGCATCTCTAGCACCCGTGTGACGTCGAGCTTCTCAATTTCGTGAAGAGTCTCCACGAACCACTCAAAAGGCTTGTGAGACGGGCAGATCCACATAAAGTAGACCTTTTTACAGTGGAATCCCGAAAATCGATTGGTAGATGTGCCAAACACCTACGTTGTTCAAAATTGTTTTGTTATATAAATATATAAATATAAGCAACAACAGTATTAACAGCTGACAGAGTCCGCAACTTGCCAAATCTTTCAGGATGGACGCATACGGGGTCACTCCCTGTCGAGTGATATAACGTTAACTTTACTTGGGATCAACAGAAGTCAGCCAAAACTTACCATTCCAGCCCCAACCATAACCACTGTCTAAGAGAGAATGGTTTTTAGTAACATACATGTACAGCTATGATTTGCCGGAAAACGCCTTCTTAACTACTATAACATTCCCATGCTCACTTCGTATTTGTACCAGTCCTGATTTCCTCCACCAAAGGGTCCTTCAATCCTCAGTCGTGGTTGCAGGCTGCGCTCTTCCGCAATAAGATTAGTATCAAAAGCCTCCCGTAACTTCCACGTCCATATTCCCTGGGCCTTGACGTGAACGCTGAGATAGTTGTCGTGCGGTTTGGTGGTCAGAGTGAAGGGATGCGCTTCTTGTGGGCAAAAGGCCGTACAAAAGAGCCGAATCCACTGACCAGATCGATAGACAAAATCCGGAGGACGGGTGAATTTGAGATGGACCACGTCTGTGCCAATTAGTACTAGTACAACGCTGCTCTCGTCAAGGTAGAGTGGAGAAAAATACAGTCAACGTACCGGAAGGAAGAAGTTCCGACTCAATGACTTCCAACTCCAGAGCGGTTTGTTTGACTCCAATCAGACGGTCAAAGACAAAGAAAACTGTCGGTACAATCAGATACCAAGGGAAGTGGGCCTCCTGAAAACATGATTAGTCCACCATTACCGTACTGTAATCCTGATAAGGGAGAGGAACAAAATGTTCTTACCCCTGTAAGCCTTGGCAAGCCATGAAGTATACACAATACATAAAAGGCAATGTACCCAAAACGATGCGAAAGCCAGAAATATCGGTAAGCCTGCGCACACGAAAAGGAAACTTTGATAAAAACTTTTTCCCCGCTAAATCCAACCACAGTTAACTAACTTGTTGCTGTATCTTGGGCCATAAAGCAAAGACAAACATAATGCTCATCACTATGACCAATAGTACGCCAGTCAATCCTAGAAAAGACAAAAGAAACATTTATTTAACTCACCGGTAGGTGACGCTTCAAACAAACAGCTTACCAGTCAATGTCTTGAAAACCCAAAACGCAAACGAAGGCGGGGCAGGTCCGAAGCTCATCTCTCGAAACAGGCAGCGCAAGTGTTCGATGGGTTGAGTGGAGACATGGTAGAAATTGATGAGATGTCCGATCGTGTGGACAAGGGCGAAAAACCCGCCAGTAAGTGCGATTACTTTATGAAATGTGACAGCTGAATCGAAGGGGATGTAAGGGCAAGCTAAATCCCGGATCCAGGTGATAATATTCCGGCAGACTGTCATGAGGAGGATGCTAAACGCAAGACTCATTGCGGCGGCTGAGCCTCGGGTGATGGCAATGCCGACACCCATTACTTTTCGCAAGTCGCTCGTTTCGTTCAGGAACATATAAACTGAAAAGAACATGTTATTCATTAATTTCGATTAAATACTAGTAAATTGCACAAATTAATTGGACGTACAGCTGAAGCGTTCAATCCACACCCCAAGAATGGCCACGTAAAAGACACACAAATAGAATATTTGCTGTTTGTGCTCCTCAATATAAGTTAAAAGATGAGCATGGAGGGCCTTGACTCTTCCGCGAAGGGTATTATCTGCTGAGACGTCTGCCGTCGGCTCAAGAACAAAGTCATGCCTCACTGTCCTTCCGGCTTTCGGGTCAAAAAAAGTCTGATGGACGCCTACTTAGAGTAAAAGAAATTGTCCTCAAGTGGCAGACAAATCTAACTCATCTTTCGGGTGATGTACCTTTGAAATCCAGTCCGACTTTGGAGAGATCGTGTGTCTGATCAGTGATGAGGCTGAAGAAATCGTCAAATGACAACTTCTTCTTCCCTTTCAGACCAAAATCCTCGAACAATTTCCAAGTGACAGCGTCCATTCCCGCCGCGCCCTTTTGAGAGGCAGTCATGTCAAGCAAACTCCTACAAAATAAAAAGAAATTAATATTTCATAAAAATACAATGCCGGCGACGGGTGAGATGGGGTTACCGAAGTAATTCAAAAAGCTGCGCTGGCTCTATAAGTCCGCTCCTGTCAGAGTCGCACATGTCAAAAAGCACTTTGATGCGAGCCTTCTCATCCCCTTGCGAGAGATGCATAATGAGCTGGAGGAACTGCTGAAAGGATATTCGGCCTTCCCGCTGTCTGTCAATGCAGTTGAACATCTTCTCTATGAAGACACATGTCGGCTTCATGGCTAAAATTGACCAACAACCTTTTATACTAAAGCGCTTCTAAGTATTTTGCATTTCGACAAACCTAGAGCCTCAGCAAAATCCACCCTAGTCAGCTTGAGATTCCTGTAGAAGAAAGTGACTGTTCATATAAAAGGCGGCTGCGAAAAACACTGGCTGTACAAAACACCTTTTTGGACTTTGGATGTTAAGGCCCTATCTCTCGCAAACTTACATGGCATCCTCACATTCTTTCTGTTCAACAGCGGACCGTTCCTTCTTATCAATCCCAAAAGCCTGCAACTCCCAACACCATTCATCCATCAGGTAAAGTTGTGAAGTTATTTCGGTATTCTCTACACTACCTGGGCATAAGCAATTTTGAAGAAGCGTTCGAGCCGCTGCTGGCGCTTCTCCTTAGTCTCAGCTGTGGTGAAAATGTGCTCATGTGATGTGGGAGTGATCACGAGCTCCTTCCCGTGTGCCTTGAGAAATTGCGTGAGAATTTCGATGAACTTGCGACGGATGGCCATATTCTCGAAGATGAGGACTAGGTCATGCTCCTTATGAATTCGCAGTAGTGCTAGTGGATCCTCCGTCGAGTCCTCAGTCACTTCCAACATCATCGCGCTCACGGATTTTATCGTGATGGTACGAAGGCGATTTCCTTTTCGGTTCTCAACGTGAACTTGACCGTCGGACGCGAATTTCACTTTGACCGGTCGGCTGTAAGAAAAATTGAATACTCGGCGTATGCATATGCACGGTGATCTGCATTATGCAGTTAATGGTCCAGAATATCGTCGGTATTCTTCAATCTTCATTCCCAAAAATCACCTGAGATTACAGTGGAGCCACTCTGTAGCAACGACTTTTTCGCTGCCTTTTTCTTGGTTGTTTGTCATCTGATCCGAATGGACATGAAGCGCACCGTTGGTTCGGTAGTCATCCAAAGAATGTTGATAAACTTGGTCTTGATGATGTTTGATGTATCTGTCGCACAGTTAAAATCGTCTATCTCAGCCAAAGACAGACATAAAAGAAAGCTCTTGATTTACTTTCGACGTTTCCTTCCGCGGTATTTAAGTAGGATGTACGCCGCGAGGAAGGACACTGTATGTAGTAGACCGGAAAACAATATCAACCAACAATACAAAACATGGATTGTTAAAACTTTACTCACACATTGGAATGATGCCGATCAGCGCGCAAGTGAAGAGAAAGGGTACCTCATTACCAGAAAAGACGTCGCTATTCAAGAAAAAATTCAATCTACGGCAGTATACTTCAAGGAGCTATCTGTCTGTCTGTCTGTCTGTCTGTCTGTCTGTCTGTCTGTCTGTCTGTCTGTCTGTATGTATGCCAGCATGTCTGTCAGTCTGTCTGCCTGCTTGACTGCCTGCCTGTTTGTCTATCTATTTTTAACTTGCTTGTACTTGCTTCTATTTCTGTTCATTTCATTCATTTTCATTCATTTTCTTTGTTTGTCTTAGATAATCTATTTAAATAATTCTTTACCGGTTGATAGCTCCCAGCGAAACACAGGGTTCCAGCATGTCTCCGCGCATCTGACTAGGTTGAGGACACACATCCCCTATAATAAAACAATTAGTGACGTCAACGGAAACCGATTATGACTAAAAATTGCTGGAAGTATGGTGGAAAACGAACCATCACGCCAGAAAAAAACATCCTTCTGGATCGCAGTTGGAGGGATGGATGTCGCAGCAATAATAACGTCATACTGAAAGTAGGAACCGCGCGTTAGTGAGGGTGACTGACAATAAAAAATATCAAGTGGATACCATGCGATAGCTTTTAATTACGGCCACTTCCTCTGGTGTAAAGAGAGGATTCTCGGTGTTTTCAAACCAGAAGCGGTCAGCATCTCGGAGTCGTAAAAACTGTTCTTTGATGATTTGCGTGAACAAAGGGCCTAAAATGTTTAATCAAGTTTAACCCTCAGTATTCTTCTATCAATCGAACCTCCAGATATCTTACCGGGTTTGTTGCCATCGCACTCGAGCATTCCTCCAACGTATAGGTCCATGTTATCGATCTCGTTCTGATAAAGATCTTGCAGCTTCTGTACCATTTCCGGCTTCTTGATAAAAAGATCCTTGTTGATGTCAGACCAGTTGGATAAGGCGTTGAGCTTGTAAGCACGACGAGCAGCGTTGTAATCTGGCAAACCATAGTCGCGACCTGTGCAAGTACAAACAACAACGCGGACAACAAAGTCGTTTAACCTTCCTGTAGATGTGTATTCCATATCCAGGATTTACTAGCACATTTAACTGCTGGTGGGTGGGGGCTTCAACTACTATCATCTACTCACTCACCGCGCATCACGTTGACGGCTGCCAAGTCCCGACGAGAGAACTCCATAGGTCCGAAAATATGGTCTGTCAAAGTGATGTGTAATTATGTTAACTGGAGATTTGATATATTTTTCTCAAACAGAACGTACCTCGCAGGTCGTCGATGATGACAGCGTCCTCTTTTTCGGCTATTTGCGAGGCGAGACCCATAATCTTGTTTGAAAGAAAAGCGTCTATTAGAAACCTATTTCTCAAAAGATCAAAACATTTCTCACCAGAGGCTCAATCCCCCCGATCTCCTGCACAGTGACTTGGGAGTCGAACCAAGTGTTGCATAGACGAAAAGCGGGATAGCCATCAGGAGTAGATTTAAAGTTGCACTTATCATCTCGCACATAGATTCCCGCTGGAATTTGGGTATGCCCGAAGCGAAAAGCAGCGGCCTGGAAGACATCTGCTACTCCCGGATGGATGTCCGCTTGATAACCTGTTCACATGTCAAACAACAAGCCAATCCGCTTTTTAACTAAGCTATCGGATAAAATCGTTTCTAGCTTACCGCGATACGCTTCAATTGGGACATCAAGGAAAGCAGGCAAATATTCATACAGCGCAATATTCTAATTTGGCGACAAAAAAGTATCAATGATAGTGTACCGTACTGTGTGTACTGTGTATGCGAGAATATATAAAACGTACCTGAATAATGCCGATGACCCATCGACGAGCCTGCTGAAAGATCTCTTCATCGCTCCAACCGGGATGTTCGGCTTGAACTTTACGGGCCATGACATTATGAAAACGGTAGAAAAGTATACTGATTGCCAGAATTGGAGGATGTTGATTGGACCGAGGGTCACCTAGAACTAAGGGCAAAAGTATTGTTGCTTCCGTAGTGTAACGGTCAAATGAAACCACTAACGGTAGAGACGGGTCGAGTCGAGAAACTTGTTCAGATGACTGGGAGCGGGATTGGCGATGGGGGCGTTGACGGTGTTGAAGAGCGGCATATTAGTGGAAGTGTTTAAGTTGAGTGTCCCGTTGCTCCATGAACGCATGCTCATCAACCAAATTTCCTTGGTTGAGTAAATGGCACTGAAGCAAGGATGAATATTAATTACTTAATGACTCAAACTGTCCCAAACAACCGTCTGCTTAATAAAAGTACTAGTACCTCCCGTCCAGCCAGCTACTCATCATATTCGTCTGGGCTCGCGGATTGTTTGGACTCTGACCTGTCTTCTAAAAGTAAAAAGGAAACAAACAACGCCCCGTCGGTCAGTCATTGTTACAATAGTTTGCAAAAGTACGAACTAGTAAGTACATGGCTGACCTGATCGTAACGTGTCCGCAAGATGGGCTGTAGAAAATAGCGACAGTAAGAATTATGTGGTGGGCCGAATGGCACAACTTCTCTTCACTGATCTAACAATCAACATTATTGATTACCATTGCCGTTTCACCCTGACATTCCTTGTCGAAGCTGGCATCACATCGAGCAATGGGAATCTTAAGCACCTCAAAGGGGCATCCCGTCTCCATGCCCTGAAGGATGTCAAAGGCAAGAAACTCTCCGAAAAATGGTAAAAGTGTTGTTCGATTTTTGGCGCTAGGTTGTCCGTCGGGTCCGCGCATGAAATGTTGACTCAGGAGACGGGCACTCGGTTTGGCCGCTGACTTGCTAATCATGTACACACCATCGCTGTAGGAGGTCGCCGTTTTGCGGATGATATGAGACTCTGATCAAAGTAATTCATGGTTAACCATCATCACTCTTGAGTGAGCGGGGGGCATGGGCGGGGCTTACCAACAGAGCCCCAGTCTGGGTGCGCCAAATTGTTATACCATCCATCGTAACGCTGGTATTCTGTAGACCAGGTGCCGGCTTCGGTAGTGGGCATCATCAGTAACAGCAGGTATGCAGCAAAAAATACATCTGCAAAATACATCTTTGGACTTGCCGCTTAAAATCATTAATCATCAAATTAAATCATTCATCCAATCCAATAATTTGACCAACTACCCATGAGGATTACATCTAGATTTACTTGTATTCATTATGAGCGTTTGCAAGTTAAACAGTAGAATTTTGTTTTCGCTTGTTAAATTGTTAAATCTTAAAGTCCAAACCCTAGCATTAAATTACTCAAGTACTAGTAAGATCATTCGACTCAATCTGACACTGCTAATCGCTGGTCCTTGGTATATTAGGGTGCGTTAAACAATGACGTCAGCGCCATGTAGGGTAGGAGGGTTGTACTAATGCAAAGGGGTGGGGATCCAGCCGTGGCGGACATCAGCATATACCGTTTCGATTTCGCCAATTTCCAGCCTCTGCTGAAGTGTTTATCCTTTTTGAGCTTTTTGTCTGATCTGAATGACTTTTTGCGCTCAGATTACGAAGACGCCGATGATACGAACATGCTTTCTTAATACTTGCTTTCGATCTGGTTTCAGTAAAAGATGTGGTTGTAATACTGGATAAGTTTTAGCAGATGTAAGGGGGTCAGCTCGAGCTGACGTCAGTGCTTGAAGAACAAGGGGGTCTAGAAATTTCTGACGTGCTTTGACGGAAGGGAGGGGGAGTAAGGTTGCCTAATATCAGGCGCTGATGTAATTTTTAAGGCTCCCTATTGTACAACTCAAAAGAAGTTTCACAATTCAAACAGCCGCTTGATGATAGCTTCTTATTGTGAACAGACGGGCCATGCTTAGCCTTCAATTAGGCTCAAACTTTTCCTTCTTATTGAAACCGATGCATTCAGCGAAGGAATGAGCACCAAATCAAGGCGATTTAAGTGTAAACTCTAATAGCGAATCTTGTGATGTTGGAATTTGGTGAAAGGTATTGGTAAAACGGTTACGACTAGTATACGTATACGCATACACTACAGTAAGTACATTAGTATCGTAGTCGCAACGGACGAACAAGAGAAAAGAGCCCTGAAGGTAGGTCTTTCTCTTTGTTGACAAACATTGAATACTGATGTACCGTGCACTGCTCCTTCTAGGTACTGGCGGATCATTGCGTCCGTGTTGAATAACCATGTGTCTAACAAACTCTATTTTCTAGACATTATTAGAGAACATGTCTGACTCCATTTATAATATAGATAGGCAGTGCAGTTTTTACACAGGAACGAAAGCATTTGGGAATGGATAGGAAGGGCTTCACTCACATTGTTGATCCGCCATCAATAGGATTTATATTGAGGACTGTCAAGCCCCAAACAGGTGAATGGAATTCTGTCTTCGTCAATGCCACGATCACGTGACCTTAGCAGGAAAGATAAGTCTCAATGAGATATGGAGCAAAGATCCCATTAATCCATCTGGGAATTGGAAGAGAGACATGTATTGAATTGAAAGTGTGAGATGGATAGCTACCGCGGCATCAAATGACTGCGCAGACTTGATAGAGCGAAACTAAACTGGTCAACGCGACTCGTAAGAGACTTTACTCTGCCGTGAGTAAGAGAGAGAAAGCTGACATAACCGTACCACAGAGACACAACACAACCACGGCTCACGTCATGCAATTTATGCAAGACCTCGCTCGTGTCCTCGTCATCTGCGTGGGTCTGCTCTGCTCCTCTGATCAGTACAGTATACTTATACTGTTATTCCAATTTACCCATCATCCATGTATCATGATTTATGATTAACAATTATGATCATTCAGATTAGAGTATATTAGCACTATAGCTAGCAGTGGACTAGTGGTCACTCCAGCTCCTATTGTAAGAGCTTTTTGAGAGAGCAAATCGTGAGAATCGAAAACATACTATGCAAACACTGCCGATATGATCCGAATGAAATTTTTTATTAAAATAAAAAAAGTTAGCCGGATGGGATAGGATATAAGGAATGGGATTGAAGAAAGCAACGAAGAGATCCAAATGCGCTTTTCACGTTCGAGACGAGTGCTAGTAGTCTGGTGGTATTTTTACATGGAAAATCAATCAGAACAAATACGTTTCGCATTGTGCTTCTTTTGCTCGTTAAGCTTTTCGAATTCCGTCTTTTTATTCCTCCATTTCATAATTAATTGTTATTGTATTTGTAATACGATCTAGCTGTAGAGTGGGAATTTCATTATCCCATCTGTAATTCCGGCTTGTAACTATCCTATTTATTGTTGTGACTGTGATATTTTGCATTTACCGCAGCGTGACTAGAATCTCTGTTTACGGGTTCTTCAGAGGTCTTCATCTTCGCTCCTTCCCGTAGGTGTCTTTAATGCTTCTCCTCGATCCAAAAGTCAAGTAATAATATCCATATTCTGCTTTCCGTAGGCCGCGTGACAGTTGCGAAGACTTGCGGAAGAGAATGAACGGAGCAGGAGACGCCACCATGGAAGACATCGAGGTCCTCGATTCAAAAGACCATTTATCTGGCCCGGCACCTCCGACCAACGGTGCATCCGGTGAGGAGGGCAAGGACATGACTTCCAAAGATTATTATTTTGATTCATACGCACATTTCGGCATCCACGAGGTGAGTGCGAGCACGAGGACCCACATCGCTCATAGACGTCTTCAATTTAATGCCGTCTTGACTCTTTTCTTCACAGGAGATGCTGAAAGATCAGGTGCGGACGCTGGCCTATAAAGATGCCTTCATGATGAATGAGCACTTGATTCGAGGGAAGGTGGTGCTGGACGTCGGATGCGGCACCGGAATTCTTTCTATGTTTGCCGCTAGGGCCGGTGCGAAGAAGGTCTATGCGGTAAGAAGTCACAGGCAGAAGTTGTTGCGCAACTCCTTTTCCCCCAATGCTACTTGCTTTTGGGGCCAGTTAATGTAATTATTTGTTGCCCTCCATTTAGGTTGATTGCTCGAACATTGTCTTATCTGCGAGACAAATTGTGAAGGATAATCACCTGGATAACGGTAAGTGTCGTTCTCCGTGCTATTGCTGCTGTGTTGATTGATCGATTGACTGTTTGCATTTTCCCGTGTCGCGGTTCAAGTTTGCCTCAATCAGCTGATTGCTTGATTGAAATTTTTTTGACTCGACAGTGACCATTCTTGACTGATTAGTCGTTCGCGTAAATGTTTATCCCCATGGTCTCGTCCATAGTGATAACGGTGATTCAAGCCAAGGTGGAAGAGTTGACGCTGCCGGATGGTGTGGAGAAAGTAGACATTATTGTCAGTGAATGGATGGGCTACTGTCTCCTTTACGAGGCCATGATTGACACGTAAGGAATGGCAGTTATTGTTTCACTTCAAGGAAGGGCAAATGATCAAACATAGGCACTTTGATTGCAGGATCATTTATGCGCGCGACAAATGGCTCAAACCAGGCGGCATCATGTTTCCTGATAAGGCGTCCATGCACATTTGCGCCATTGAAGATCGTGACTACAAGGAAGACAAGATTAACTGTGAGTAACTCTACGGTATACCAGAAGACGGTTGGACTTTATGTCTGTCTTTCTTATCCTTTTAGGGTGGCGTAATGTGTATGGCTTCGACATGACTTATATGCGCGGTCACGCCTTGGCGGAGCCCCTGGTAGATGCTGTCGATTCTCGCCAGATCGCCACCAATCACACCATGCTGGTGGTAAGTCAAGTTGTTGTTTGCCCCATGTTTGGGTGCAGTAGTAAGATAGTTGTGTTCGTGCTTTTAGGAGATCGACATGTACACGGTGACCATCCAGGACAAGACCTTCTCCTCCAAGTTCGAGCTGACCGCTAAACGCGACGACTACATTCACGCGCTGGTCGTCTGGTTTGCCGTCGACTTCTCCAAGTGTCACCGAAATATTCGTCTCTCGACGTGTATGTTTAGCTCTCATTATTTCCAACTAGGAGCCTCCAGTTCCGTTTTTAGTTGCATTTTCAAGCCAAGGTTTATGTTTAGCTCCAGAGGGGGAGTACACTCATTGGAAGCAGACCGTCTTCTACCTGGATCGCTATATCGCCATTAGGCGGGGCGAGAAGTTGTCTGGTACCTTTTCTCTAAGCCCGGGCAAGCAAAATATTGTAAGCCCTAATGCTTCAGACGCTCCAGTTGCGCAGCGAGTAGTTCATATTGTAAGTTCTGTATTCCTGGCCAAAGGATCTCTTTTTTCCCACTTGCAATCTTAAACTTGATGGGGCCCCATTTTAACGTCAGAATCTCACTTCGGATTTATATCAACCAAGTGAGATTTCATTATATTTAATTTATTGGCCGGGTTTACTTTACTGAATAATATTGAACGATGCGCGTATGCGATAATCGGTCTGATCAGTTTTTGTCTGTTTGTTTTAGCGCGACCTGGACTTTGATATCACGGTGGATTTTGAAGGGGAGCACGGCAAATTATCGTCAAGCCAAAAGTTTAAAATGCGCTGATTTCCATTCCGGCAGCCTCGTAGTCTTTTCTCAGCTTTGACTACAGTATCTCACATCTTATTTCGTTTCGCTACATGTCGTCGCTATTCAATTGGTTCTTCTTCACTGGTCGTGTAGGATGCAGATTCTTTTTTGGAAGGTTGTAGTTTCTCTTGTTAAAGTCTAGAGCATTCAGCCTAGACTTTTCGACGCAGCGAACGAATTCTTGTGGTAAGCACTTGATAACTAATTACTACATTAAGGGCCGTTATAATTGGATCTTTCGTCTCATGAGAAGTGTACGTGACGTCATGCCCGCGTGCGCATAGCTCTCGCGTTGTATCTCATCTGAGACGCGCAGCGGATTGCACATGAAAGTGATTTGCGTTGTACGTGTCACTATTTCGTCACGATCTTGTAATCTCACGCACAAATCCAAACTATAACAGCCCCTTTACTGTGGTGTAGTGTATGACCGTATATGGCTTGTTCCAAACGATTATTGCAGACAATTAGCACAGTACACTGTAAATTCGTGCTATACTAGTACTGTACTCATGGGTTAAAACAGCAACTTCCGTTCTCTCCAAAAGTAAACAAACCGAAGCAACAATGATTTCGGTAATGATTTACTTGAACATGAAGTCGAGTTTCAACAACTATCAGCCACCTTCTCTAAAAAAACCATCAACACAATAGCAAGTACAACTACTGTACAACTACTGTAATGGACACGTCCTCAATACGGATCTTTCTAATTGAAACCGGGAATAATGTGGCCCCTTTTAATGGATCTCTTCCGTTTCTTGTCCTTCTTGGTAGACTGCCGAGCTTTAATGTTGGTCTGGCGCTTATCCTGTCGCTGTTTCTGCTCCTGCTGGATATTCTGCGCCCTCTCCTGCCATTTCTTGGCAGACTTGTCTTTGCGTTTGGCTTGCTCCTGCAAGAGAGATGGGTTGAACTGTTAAGAGATGGGTTTTGAATTGTTCTGAAATTGTCGAGGTCGTGATACTTCGAGACCAGTTCCTAATAATCTCTAAGTTAATTCGCTGACCACCCCGGAGATCTCAGTCGTACCCCCGCCCTACCATAATTTCTTCTACTCACTTTACTTCATTCCAAACAGTCCGACCAATAAATATCTTTCATTGTTCATTCTTTAACCACTAATTTGTCTCCTCTTACCTTCAAGGCGTGCTTCAACTTGACGGGATCGTTCTTCAACTTAACGCCCTGCGCCTTGAGCATCGCCTCAGACCATGCCTTCTTGGTGCGGACATCGTTGGCCTTCTTCTCGTCATGCTCCTCCAGATGGTCCAGCCGCCTCTTTTCCGCTTCGGCCTTGTTGATGAGATGCGTCAAATTCTTGCCAGTCTGCTGCTGAGGATGGAGCTTCTTCTCACCGTCAGTCTCGAAAAAGTCAAAGCGGCTGAAGATCATCTTGCCTTCTTCGCTGACGACACTGGAGGATCGGGCACTGCTGGGGGTGCTGTTTCCGTCTCCGTCACAGTTTGCCTTCAACGCAGATTTATCCGCCGCTTTGTCGGCCTTCTTCTTGTCGCGAGTTTTCTCCTTCTTCTTCAGCTTCCTGAGTTTACGCCGGACCTCGTTGAATGTAGCAGCTTCCGCGGGGTTGAAGAAGGCCTTCCGCTTCACTATGAAGTTCAAAAGACTTGAAAATCTTTGTTTCAATGCTAGTACTTAGTACTTAGTCCGGACAACCTCAAGCGGCAAACAGTCAAATCCAAGCAACATGACAGTACACAGCAGACAATTCAAGCAAATACCTTTAAAAGCGTGAAGTTTATCCTGTAGACGGCTCTTTAACTCATCTGACGAAGGCGCACTCTCTACCAGCTTCGCGGCGGCGGCAACGAGTTTTGCTCGCTTCTTTTCTTGCGGACCTGTTGAATTGACTGTTCCGTTGGTCGCGTGAGGACTGTGGGGACGCTTAAAAGCACTTTGACTGGATGAGGGTGAGCCTTTTCTTGCAAAATCTTCCAATTGGCGTAAGACAGCACTGGGTTGCATGAACACTGGAGCCGTGTGACGGACAGTTTCTAAGAAAAGAAAACAGATTAGTATCGCTAATGCAAACGTCTTTTGATTAATCGACCATAAACTAAAAAAAGACCAGGTCCAACAATCGGCTTTACAGTAAGTACTATCCTACTCATAAAAGATCTCGAACCAGAAAATCCCTGCTATAAACGAAAAAACCCGAGGCACTAAAATAATGCTCCAATCAATAAGCAATCAATCTTACCCAAATGTTTACGCTAATGAGACATAAAAATCATAATCAACCAATCAATCGATTGTCTGTTATGAAACTTACCACAAAATGAGGCAAAAGAAGGCGCTTTGATGCTTTCCAGCACATCCTCACCGAAGACCACTTCTTGGGGCATTTTATCGAATAGGGGAACCAAGCCAGCCAGGGCATTGCGGGCCTTCTCGAGCAAGGAAGCATGATGAAAGTTATGAGGTGACGTTCCATTAATGTGTACAGCTGATTTTTTGCTCGCACTTGCTAGCTTGCGTCTGTCTGCGGCTGGCGGAAACAACTCAACAGAAGGAGGCCGAATCACATCCTCCATGGCAGAAGAGCTCGTGCTGGGTGAGGAGGGCATTGAAGAGGAAGAATCGTCGAGGCTGCCGTTACTGAGAGGAACTTCTTGCTCCTTGATCAACGACAGCTTTTTCTTGCTTTTGATCCGGCTCGAGTTGATATCCACCTTCATTGCCGCTGCGCCAGTCATCTGTAGCTATAAAAAGCAGGTTAAAAAATCCCGCAAGTCTTCCGTGGAGGAAACATGATTACCTTGAAACGGCGAACCCCGCCAGCAACAGCAATAAATGTAGATGCTTACAGACACGCCGCACTCTTCAAACAGCCTGCGGTTTACTCCCAAACATTAATCTGCAAATGATGATTTCTTCTGTTACAAAAAAACACTTTCAACAAAGAAGCGTTTTAAAACGATGTCGTTGAGGAATATTGAATAATGTATCCAAGACCCTGAGAAGCTAGTCCTTGCTTGTTGCACAATCTATCTCTACCGTATACTGTACACGTGCGGTCGTGCGTAGGTCTGGCTGTAGAGTAGGCGAATATGTTCCCGAGCTTACACAAGAGCATCGGACCATCGCCTATGCATGGTAAAATTCTTCAGTACCCGTCCTACTCGCATGAGCGAAATCAGCTGATCCTGATTCCAGACTGGGAAGAATCGGAAGAACGACAGGTCTGGCTATGGACGGATAAAGGCTTTCACTCTCACAGGAGGAAGAAAACCAAGTCAGTAACATAGTAATAGTGTTGAAATGATTCAACAATTGTTTGCCTTTCCAAATCAAAAGCGCAATCGCAAACCACACATCAATTATTACGAATGCGGAAAGTCCCTCGACCAGACAGCCGATATTAAAAAAAGAATAAAACTGCCAACAAAAAACCCACATTAACATCAACTACCAATCATGAGACCGATTCCAAATTGTGATGCGCCTTTCTTGTGGTTCAGAAGAGCACTCATGGCTAAGGATGCCGGCAAAGGAAAGAGACGCCGTTCCAGAACTGCACCAACTGACCAATTGCTGTCTACCGATCCTATAACGAAAACCATATCAACGTGTGCATTGTATGCCCAAACTTCATCCCAATCGACAACGAAAGAACATATGAGAGCTTTGCAAGTGGATACTTGCAAGACGCAAAATGAAAACATAAAGTACTTTACCTCTGAATGTGACATTAGCCCTGGGAATCTCAATAGAATAGCCGAGGCTGCCCACACTTTCTCCCGTCCTGAGACTGGTGTCCATATCGACTCCCACTTGCAACTGCTCACTGCACTTTTGGTAATAAGAAAGATGAATACCGGACAGGCCCAATGAAGCGCCGACCTGGAAATCAGTTCCTGCAAGAATTAGACCGATAGATGCAGCCAACGCCGTGATGGCTGTCGAAAAGACCATTGTAAGAACTTACCAGTATACTTTCCACCCAGGGAAAGAACAGATATCTGGCCACCCGGGATCTGACTGCCCTTCTGATACATTAATTCAGCACCGAGAGCAACTGCCCTTGTCACAGACTGAAAGTATTGTCCAACCACGATGCCAGAGTTTCGGACAATGTCCAGCTGGCCGAGAGTCATGGATGCCGTATAGTCTGGCGCCTTGTAGTCGTTGGAGATTTGAAGTCCAGCAAGCTTTCCTTCATCATACTATTCGCACCGGAGAAAGAAAGGGGCAAAATTAGGACTTCATGTCTTACAATAAAGTCGGAGAAGGCGCAAAAAGGAGACCATTCTTTTATTACCTGAGCAATGATACGAGATCGGAGCCTCGTTCCGAACATGTGAATAATCTGTGCGTTCATGTTGCCGTTCGGCTCAATTTCTCCGAGAATAATTGGATAGGCCTGTCACAACAACCCCGTTTTTATTACAGTATGGCAAAGATATTACGGTACCACGGAAACAAGGTCGTACCTCTGCAGGAGAGAGCATCCTCTTCCCGATGTACGTCGCACCGAATCGGTAGCCGGATTGCATCATTCCGATGTTGACGGTGTGGCTCACTTGAAAGTGATTGCTTAAAGGCTTATTCAGTACAAACCGGAATCCTTCGAAATTGACAGGGAAGATATCTGCAAAAGAGTTGAAATGGGTTACTTAATATTCAGTCAGTCCGCCGCAATATCATCAACCCTATCCGTGAATAAAACGATCAATCAATCCATCAACTCCGGACGCAACGTGTGAAAATAAAAATTTTAATCAATCAATAGCACACAGACCAATCGCGGGCAATCTAATCTTAATTGTGTACCATCGCACACAAACAAGACTAATACATCAATCAAGCCACCGATCGTCATACAAAGCTTACATTAATTGTCAGAAAACATGACTAACGTCCCCGAACCTGTATCCGCTGAATGCGCTTTCAACTAGCATGGCAACCCATCTCACCTTTGGCTTTTTTATGAATATCTTCAAAGGATCCGGGATTAGGTAGAAGATGCCGCGAAGGCTGGACGAGCGATAACGCGGTTGATGAGGGAAGATTTGGTGAGGTCCCTGTTGCCGAAGTGGTACCGGCCTTGCCGGCGCTACTAGAATCGGACGTCAAAGGAGGCATTGAAGGCACATTCGACAGCTGAGTTGGAAGAGCTGCCGCTTCCACCACAAGTTTATTTCCCATTGCGAAACTGACTCAGCTCCGCTCCCCGCAGTGGTGGTGTACCAGTAAGTCTCAAGCGAAAAGTAACGTATTGCGGCTCTCCTGTAAGCCAAAAAAACGTCCTGTGCAAAGTATAAGACAACAAACCAGAGGTGGTAGGTCTTGAGAGAATACGAACGATGGGATTTGAAAGGGTTTTTTTTCTGAAGCAGGGAACCGGGACGGGATTCTCCGGCAGCAAGCTAATCCCAAATATTCGTCAGCCAGGGGGTGAACCCGCCTTCTGCGCCCAGCTGTTAGCCCCTTTTGTAAAATCCACTCAGTCGAGTGAATATATAGCCTGGACCAATGGAAAATCGATGAATGAAATACGCCCACAGTGATTGGATATTTTATCAAAAGAGGGTGGTCGCGAAATTGCTGAATCGTGGCCTGATGGCCTGATGGCTTGCGGCATGCTTGCGAATAGTCAATTGCGAAGACCCGCATTGCAGTGCAGGAAGAAGGTTCCCCACAATTCATTCGTAGAGCGGCGGAAATTGGAGAAATCCTGTGGCGCTTTCCTCTCACGACCTTCTGGTCTCCGCAACACACTTTTCTCCAATTGTTTTCGGGTGTCATTGTAAGTTTTACCTGACTCGCTGTTTAAATAATCCTCTTGGTAGAGGGGTCCATTTTTCACAGTTGGAAGAATTTGAATTTGAATTTGCAGGAGGACTTCCTACTAAAAATATGTCGGACACAGAGGAAAGGTGAGTCCCTTTTCTTTACTTGTATGGCCGGTTATGGGAAAGTGCGGCCCATTTGTCGTGAGAGAAGAATGAAATTAGAAAAGAAATTTTCATGGAGATGTGACGTGATAGACACGATCGAAGGTGGGTCTTGGTTGACTTTTTGTCTGTTTCCGCTTGCAGAGATGACACCATTGGTGATGAGGGAGCGGATGCTGACGCGTCGATCCAGCCCCCACCTGGTGGAGCCGTTCCGGAGGCCAAAATGGATTTGACTCAAGCGCTGCAGGAAGTTTTGAAGCGGGCGCTCATCGAGGACGGCTTGGCGCGTGGCATCCACGAATGCGCAAAGGCGCTGGATAAGTACGTCCTTGTTCCGTGAATTTTGGCAGACAAGAGGCTCCCTTAAAGGCTAAAGTATTGTTATGTGTTTGCAGACGCCAGGCTTTGATGTGCGTCCTCGCCAAGAACTGCGATGAGCCAATGTACGTCAAGCTGGTGGAGGCTCTCTGCAAAGAACACGGAATCAACCTCATTCGGGTAAATAATATGTATCTTTTAGGCAGTTTTATTTTGCTTCAATGCCGCCGTTTATATGTCATGCCGTGTGCTGAGTTGATGGACAAGTGCCAACGTGGAAGGGTTCGCCACATAACTCCTTGGGCGTTGATTGATTGATTGACCAGCCAAACGGGGCCACTTATTCTAATTGCCTGCCGTGATTAATTGATTTACTGGTTGACACTGCGAGTTTCAAGATCCGTAACTACGTCGCCCATTCAGTTATTGACTTGACTGATCGATTGTTAGAGCTTAGCCTGACCCATTTGTGTTTGCGGTTGACTGTTTGATTTGAACGCTGCCGTCGTATGTTTGCCTTCGACAATTTGTGGGTTGCGTGACTGTAGTATATTAGCCGCTGTTTTTCTTGCAGGTTGACGATAATAAGAAGCTCGGGGAATGGGTGGGTCTTTGCAAAATTGACAAAGAGGGAAAGCCCAGGAAGGTTGTACGGTGCAGCTGCGTGGTCGTGAAGGTGAGTTCGTGGTTTCCTTTCTCGCCTTTACGCCCGAAACTCTTGCAGTATTTACAATGGGAATTGTCTCATCCCGAGTTTCTTGACTTGGCTCAGCTTATATCTCATTTGTCGATCGGTGCTTTTTATTGTGTTGCTACAGGATTATGGTAAACAGACACCAGCACACGAGATGCTTCAGAAGTATTTCAAGTCACAGCGTGGCGGTGGAGAAGCGAGCGATACGGAGGATAACGACTAACGCTTTTCTGTTTCTGTTAGACTTTTTATCTTCCCGAGTTTGTGTGGCGCGCTCTAGACTGAAAACAGTAAATTCCCAACCGAGTCGCATGGCTCTGGACGTTAAAAAGTGTCATTTCTCGGGCAACTGGTTGGCTGTGCGGCCTTGTTGGAGGTGACGGAGAGACTCATGTGACAGATTCAACAAGACAGATTATCGCAGCTTGAAGCAATCGTTAGATTTCAAAACGAAACTGCTCAAATAACAGAAGTTAAGTCTGACAAAGAGACAAAGCTTTCTGAAGACTGTCGGTAGACGATGGGTGCAGCTGAGCGAACAGTACTATTAGTAGTTTCGGAAACGCCAGTGTGCATCGGATGGTGCTCCGGTTCTGCCTGCTCATCGAATGAAGTCTGGTGACTGGTGGCTTCCAGGTAGCGAGGTGGAGGAAGATATCTTGGGTGGTCGTAGACGTATGTATACATGGGCGTATAGGAAGTGGAGCCGAAGATCTGAGCTTCATCGTCTTCGTCGTCGAGAATATCTACGGCTCCTCCAATGCATTCGGCATACGTCGGGGGAGCTATAACGGAATGATGGTGAGTAAGAGTGATTGATACACTTCATATAACCCCACTTGCTTAGCTACAATACTTGCGTCTAGTAACAGATATACCTTCATACGGCAACTCTTCGTCCAGATCATGATACGCTGGTGGCCCAATAGGTCGCAAATGAGGAGTCTCAGTATTAGGAGCATGGACAATGATGGATGAAATTGCTGGTGTTCGAGGTCGCGGCCTCCGACAAGGCACGGTCCCGATGACCACAGGCAGATCGGCGTATAAATTGCAGGCACCCGGTATTTGCAGCGTTATCTACGAACGGGAACGAGTTGTACGAACTGCTTTTTTTCCTTAGTGCCGCAAAATTGCAATATACCTTCACTTGATAATCAACTTTAATGAGCTGACAGTTAAGTATTGAAGGTGAAACCGCCGGTACTTTGAGCAGTTGCGCATCCCAGTAGCCGGTCTCTCCTATAGACAGAAAACTAGACAGATTTACTCGACTTTCTTATTCATTTATTCACTTACCGGGAGGAATGGCCACACCAGACACGGTGGTCAGTTTGATTGCTCGCGATCGAGATTTGCCATTGGCATTAAAGGACTGCACTTGGTAGAGCGTGGCGTGGGGAGTAATGTGGCGACGTGTTCCGTTGTTAAAGAGGGCACTGATGGCGATTGATTCCCCGGGACAGTAACCCTAATTATAAGAATAATTGTCAAATAAGGACAGATCTTTTGATGAATTTTTATGTAGTATGTTTACTTTGCGATCTGTCCGAATTTCAGCAGTAACAGGAGCGGACACGCACCACCAACAACAGACATTTTTTTCGACAGCGCCCTCTACCGGCTCCATGAATTCCGACCGATTGATGTCGATGGGCGAAATCACCGTGACAGGCTTTTTTGTTTTATACGCGAATGACCAGGGCTTTCCCAGTTCCGCTTTAAGCCAGTAACGTATGCTGCCGTATTTGCCTTCAAATGAGGTAGCAACGGAACTATAAATACAAACGATGGTGTCATTAACGGATTTGATTGCTATAAGCACGCGGTGGGGCATAGTATTGGCACGGTTCGGTTGCAACCGCGGTTGCAGTTGATTACTTTGGGTGATGGATTGGTTGATTGAAAAAGTTAGAACGCAGTCACAGCTGCGGTTGCAAGCGAACCATGCCAAGACTAGTGTGGTATACTTTACTGTATTCTAAAAAGTAATTTGTAAGCGACGTACTTTTGTGGGAGCGTAAATGAAAATCTGTATTCATGGCGTCCTTCAGCAAGGGATTCCCTCGCTTCACCGGTTTCGCTTCCGAGTAAGATGATCTTCTTGTTGACGTACTCCACTTCGGCTTGAAAATGTTCCTAAAGGAAACATTAGACAGCCTATATTATTATTAGTCTACATCACTTACGAATGATACTCTCTTTCACTAAGAAATGTCTCTCTTCTTGTCTTCACCGTGTACAACATCCCATATCCTCCAAGACGCGCGCCGGTGTTTCGGGACTCTGCACCAAATAAACATAGCTACTAATAGGGGAAAAAAACGAAAATCACTAATCAGTATACAGTACCTGTCCAATGAACTCTTGCGACACCTCGAATGGTCATACGAATCCAGCGTATTTTGAGGACTTTTTCAATCTCAATCACCAACTTGCCTCGCACCACCTCTCCTCCTTGGAAAACTGTCCGATTTCCAGATAGCACAATTTCTAGATTCTTCACCTTCCCCATTTCAATGATCTCACGAGTTGTTTGAGAAAAAAGGCGACCCTAACTGTTTGCTACTATCCTCGCAATTCTCCGTCGTCGCTTATATTCGCACAAGGCCAAGAAGGTTCTCTCCCGCCCGTATACAATGCACCTACCTACCGTACGTTCCTCAGACAGACGAGGTTGGAAAGAAAAAAAGTATAAAATCAAGGGAGTAATTGTGTGATGTGGGAAGTGCACGCGATGCTGGTCCGTGCGGGTCTCTTTAGTTATTAGGATTGTCTGTAGGAAAACAGATCGATAACCGGCGGAAGGACTTGCTTCGTCTGCATCTCATTCACTTCACCCTAACTCTCCATCTCAATCGTCGATCCGAACTGGCTGGGAGAGAGAGATATGTACTTGTTTTGCATATACTACACTTTCGTATAGTATAAGCCACTCCTGACTCCTGATCGAGTTCCCAAAAGGGCGCACAAGAAGGGTGTGAGAGTTGCTCCAATCGGCTCCACATATATATACACTAGCAATCGATGCGATCGATAGAAAGACCGAGGAGCTCAGTCAATTGTTTTGCGAAAACTGAATTGATTCCTTAAGTTCAAGTATTCTTACAGGTACTGAGAACGAACAGATTTTATCGTTTACTGAGAGCCAGTCCCTAAAGCTTTCAGAACGTTCATCTTCGGCAACGCTCGAGTTTGATATACACTGTAGTCCGAAAGGTAGGGAGCCCTAGACTCACACACTGACCAATCATGTGCGAGCATTGAATGTGATTACCCCGCCCATGACTGTGACAGACAGACACAGACAGATATTCTCGATTTCTAACCACAGCACTGCAACTTAGAGGACCTCGTCGCTTCGCTCCTCGGTCTGATAACGCATGGATAGCCAAACGCTTAAACAAAATATTGTGCTAACTACTAGTAAAAGGTTCGTTTTTATTCTGGCTCGATGTTAATTTTCAAGATACTTTTTTCTCGGATACTGCTCTTGTAATTTGTGTAGAATTTTGATTCTCCGGACAATATTCATTTATATTGCAAGCTAAAAGTGTATTAGCGAAGAGAAAGGAGACAGACCAAGTACGTAGGGAATCAAAATTGAAGGATCACAAAGCTTGGGAGACTTTAAAGATGGCTGGTGTCTGCCTGTCCTTTTACATTTGGGCCTAATAATTATTACGTTATTTTTTCAGCGTTAGAATGCCGAGTCAGTGTGTGGCGTGGAACTGTTCCACTCGTCGAACGGGGGACGAAAGCGACGACCAAACCATCACCTTCCATTCCTTCCCCACTAATCAACCGGAACTTCTCCAGCAATGGCTCAAGGTGATGGGCGAGACTCTCTGGAAGCCGCAACGAGGCAGCGTCCTTTGCAGCAAACACTTTGATCGTTCGAGCTTCTTGCAGAACTATGCAACGCCGCGACTCAAGCAAGTAAGCGCATACAGTACATCCATTACTTGGCTGGAGTGGGTGTTGCTGATTGATTGATTTCATTCTATGCATTGATTACTGAGTTATTACAGTAGGGGTTTCTCCTCCAAACTCTCTGACGCATTTTGATTGTGTAGTTAATGCATGACGGTTTTCGTTTCAAATCGTGTCTCTAGTCTGCTCGTGTAGCGCTATAATTAAAATATTTTTTGAATTATTACTTTTGACTTAGAATATGTTGTTCGGTTAAGAAGTGTCCTTACTATCAATCGTGTCGATCTTTATGACCTGTCGAGTGGTTGATTGACTGATAAAAAGGTTTTCATTAGTACTTTTCGCCAAACGCCGATGACGAATTTGCTTGATGAAGCATTGTTCTTGCGTAAATATTCCTTTCTCTAACAGGGTGCAGTGCCTGTACATTGCCAGCAGCGTCCTAATGCGGGAAGCCAGCTGTTGAATCTAGACGAGCATGCCGCTCGAGTGGTGGACGGGGACGCCAAGAGAGGACGCAAACGCAAGATTATTCGGCGATATGATCCAGAGGAAGAGATTGCCAATCTGCGGCTGATGTTGGAAGATGAGCGCATCAAGCGCCGGGAACTGGAGCAGGTTCATACAGTGGAAGCTAAAAGGAATACAATTCTTAGCCAACAGCGATCCGAGACTGTTGGTCATTTGGCTTGTATGGCTTGCAGGAAATCTATCGAATGCGTCAGGAAAAATCCGAGATGAATGCCAAAATGGTAATAAGGCTCCTTTATATTAAGTCTTCTTGAAATATATCGAGCCGCTGCTTGCTCTCTCTATGGGTGGTATGCTGATACTTTAATACAAATTCTAATGCTGACTGATTTGATTTTGAGAATGTTTTTTGGCATTATCGATCGACCTCTAGCACATTTGCTGTGTTTTTTGCAGTCCAAGCTGGAGGCGTCCAAGTGTAAGCCCAACATCCCGCAAAGTCTCATTCCCATCCTTGTGGACGCCATGGTATGCCTACTTTGATTCTGTCTACACAGAGTTTACTCTTTTGACTAATTTACATACATGCTAGGCGAAAAATGTGGATCCCCTGAAGAAACCTGATCTAAACCGCGCAAAGCGTCCTGTTGCCACGTCCAAGGCCGCTCCTTCTCGTGCTGGGACGACCAAACCAGCTACTGCGACCACAACGGCTCCCAAGTTGATGCTACAACTTCCCGAGCAGATTCTCGACACCAACAGCAGCAAGTCTGTCTCGTTCATGGTTCCTGTTTCGGCCAATGCTTCTGCGATTGGGACAAATGAAGATGGCGGCACTATCGCCGAGGCGCCGATTGTAGATGTCAGCCAGGGCGGCGTTATTCTTTTGGACGTCTAATACTTCTTCATCACTTAGCAAAGTACCTTTATTTTTTACTCCCGACGCATCTCAGTCCATTTTAGCGTTAATGAACTGTTGTGAAGAAGCACATGGGAGTATGTTTAAGTCTGCGACAGTAGCAGCAGTTTGCGCGGTTGTAGAGTCAGTTATTGGTTGACATGCTTATTTCTTTGTTTTGGGTTAGTAATGAAATTGACAATTGGGAAATGGAGGAAAATTTGATAGGAAGCGTTTGCATTGGATGTATCGGAATGACTTTCATGTATCGTATTGATGGGAGGGAGGGATGAGTGGAGAGATACCTAGCAGCAATCACTTGAGTTGAATTTTGTCTGGGCCCTGTGCATAGCACCGTCTGGGACGGACAACGTAATGTAATGTTTAATATTATGAGACGAAGCAAGAGTGTTTGATAATATAATAGTAGTTGAGTGGTGCCGAATGTCTCGTCCGCCGATGCCAACATTCATGGCATTCATGACCATATCGAGTCATATTGAGACCGATCATCTTTACCTATAGTACTACAGTAGAGCGAGCGAATGGCACGCCTCCCTCGCTCGGTGTGTGGCGGCGGTGACGAAGAAGCTATCACTTTTCCTGACTGCCTCTAAACCTGTTTGACGTTTCTTGATTACACATCTCGTTGACTACTTACATAGCAGAGCACTTTTTGGTCAGAAAACTTTTCAATCAATACTGGTACTGCCTGAAAATGGTGAAATTATCCATGTGTTGTTTTGATGCCTGGCTAAACGTGCGTCTAGGTATACCGCGGCCAGGATGAGCTCTTTAGAGATCTTATTAGAGGTGCTTGCAAGTGCTTTTACGTGACATACTATGGCATGGGGCCAGATGAACTGGTCGAGCCTTTTGAGTGAGTGACCGGAAGACGTGTTGCATACATCGTTGTCGTAGGAGGTATCTGTCGCCAAGATGAATCTTTCGATTGATTTGTGCAGATGTCGTGTTCGTTCTTAAATACGCCTTGTTTGTCTTCTCTCTGTTACTTGTGTTTCTCTGTTACTTGTGTTAAGGTTGAAGAATGTATATAATCTCTAAGTCGTTTTGTCGCGGCCGTCATCATGGCTGAGTGAGAACGGAAGGAGATGAGTCAGGGTAGAGTTAAAAGTGGTGACCAATCAAGTAGACGGCTCTTTGAGAACGCCCCCAAATAGTGATGCTATTAGTAATGAGATGAGAGGGTCTTTCGCTTTGATTTCTTCTGTGCAGCAGTCTTGTGGGTGACAGTTGTTGTTTCGCTTTTAAGCTCGTTGGTCTCTCTTGTGTGAGAGACATCAGATGAGAGAGAGGACAGAGGTTGCCGCCAGACTGACTTTTATTGCCATAACTATTTGTATTTTTAGACGCGCTTCAGATTCCCTACTCCCTCTCTCTAATCCCAATTCTCACCACATGAATCCGGCATTCGTTATGTGACTGCGCTTTTGCTTCTGTGGGTGTGTACTCTTACACTCTTCTCTCTCTCCCTCTCTCTCGCTGCTACTGCTCCATATTCACTTGACATCCCCAGAAAATACTAATGTGAATGAGTGAGTCAAGTAAAGAGGACAGAAGAAGAAGAAGAGCCAGCAAGATGAAGAAGATGTTGATCTGTGGTGCGAGTCGAGCTGGAGACTGCTCTCGTTTCTCTTTACAACTGGACTGCAACTAAAGGAAAGGACGTGCTGCAGTCATTTGCCGGAATTTTGTGCTGCAGTACTTTGTGGATTAATCTATCTATCCATGTCTTACCGGAAGTGCGCTCGTCCAAGTTAACTAAACGGATCAACACCGGAAATGGAGCTACTTGACCAGTTGATGTTGTTAGGCCATCACCGCCGGGTGGTAGGATTATTTTTCGGCCTTGCTTGGTGTGTCTGCCTGTTTGGCAGGTGTGATGCCTTTAATCTGGATTTAAGCGGTGCTGTGACCCATCACGGACAGGAGGGGTCCATGTTTGGATTTACGGTTCTTCAGTATTCCGACCAGGGCAAGCAGTCGTAAGTCCACTAACCGCACCTTGAAGTTGCTTTTATCTAACTCGGTTACTGTGTACAGGTTACTTGTGGGAGCACCGGAAGCGCAGACTGCCCAGCCGGACGTGATCAAAGGAGGAGCTGTCTTTAGGTGTTCCATCACCCAGCCAGACATTTGTGAAGAACTAATCTTTGACGCTAAAGGTAAGCAGATCTATGTATGTAAGGAGCAAAAATTCTTATTGCATAACAATATGAAGGAAGGCTTCTATGTTCTTTTTGATGTGTGATGTTTTAGGCTCAAACACAGCATGGAATCCGCAGACGCGCTTTCAAGAAGCTTACGATGACAAATCGCATCAGTGGTTCGGAGCTACTCTGATCACTTCTGGTCCGGACGGAGCTGTGGCTGTAAGTGCCGGTTTGGCCAAATTTAATTATAGGCCGGGAAGATTGCTGGGAGAGCGATATGTTGACCACATGCATCGCTCTCCGTCCGCTCATATCTTTTCAACGCGCTTGCTCTCCACACAGTCAGAAAGAGAGAGAGCATTTGTGGTAAATTTCTGTTAATAAAACTCTGTGATTGGCGATATTTCGATATTAGAAATCATTGCCTGTTGCTTCCAATATTCAGCCCTCCATGTCCACGGTGCCCCAGAATTTGTCTAAAAAGCTGCGGTTTAGTAGAGTACATTGGCCAACTTATCTTTTCTGGTGACTTGTCACGCGCACAGTTTGAATAACGAGGTATTAATGCCATCTGCATAACCGATTGCCCGACAGTTGGACGTATCCGCCAATTTGGCCGACTCCTCGCTTCCGATCCGTTGCGCATCCTGTCGGCTATCACAGGACATACAGTAGAAAACATCGATCAACTAGATCCCATACGTGGTCATAAATGCTTTCCCTTTTCAATGGTAGTTGGTCACGAAGATCATTTAAGTTGTCATATACTACCAGAGACTAATGAAGGGTTATTCATCTGTTCCTTGATTCTTGCATTGTAGGCTTGCGCGCCCCGTTACGTCTACTTCTCACCGAATTTTGCTAAGCGAGAGCCAGTGGGGACATGCTATGTTGCCACTGAATCCCTGACTAATTTCCAGGAGCGTTCTCCTTGCCGTTCCGGTACACGATAATGACGATGACTTATTTAATTATTTATTCAAATAATTCAGTGGTAGATTAAAAGCATTTGCTTTGTTTTAGGTGCGGGGTCGTCTGGATATCATCAACAAGGAAGCTGCCAAGCGGGATTCTCTAGCGCAATTAGCCGGGTGCGTCATATCATACAAACTGCACTTACACGTACACTAGTATCATTCCATATTAGTTGAGTTCTAAACAAGACGTCTGCTAATTTCAGGATGGCTCTCGATTATTTGTAGGAGCTCCAGGGACATGTAAGTTACTAGTACTAGGCCACCAACCGTTCAACGCAATAGTGAACCTTTACCATATTTATATAATAGAGTAGTTTGGCAATTAAGCGTAAATATTTAATACATTTAATGACGCTTTAGAAGTGACTGACCAATCGCCTGAAGATAATTATTTCAGTTCCACTGTCGCCGGTTGGTATTGACTGCACAAGTTTATAATCTCCTGAAACACCCAAATAGGCGAATTTTAGTGTGAATGGTTCGCTGGATACTGATTCAGCAATGTGTTAACAGTTTTTAATCCATGCCTTTTTTATAGGGTACTGGCAAGGACAGGTAGGCGTACTCAACCCACAAGATTTTTGGGCCGTTCGTAAACTCAGTTGTGATTGTATCAGGCTCATTCCACATCATTGAAAGAGCCAGAAGATCTTTTAAGCACAATTGAGGGGCCGCCATCGACAGACGATAGCTACCTGGGCTACTCTATGGTGGTTGGAGAATTCAATGGAGATCGTATAGAAGGTACAGCAGTATGCAAATGCGCCATACAGTAAATATAGACGGCTTAGTCCCCGGTAGCTCTTATAGTGTTGTCGTCTTTGCAGATGTTGCTGTTGGAATGCCTAGAGGATATAATCTGACCGGAGCCGTAAGCCTTCTGTTCTTCCCTGGTCACCAACAGATGTTCTGGACACTTACTTAAATGTTGTTAACTTCAGGTTATTCTCTTTGATCGGCAACTGAGGAATTTGCTAAATTTATCCGGGGAGCAAATGGGCAGTTATTTTGGATACTCTCTGGCGGTGGGCGACATCAACAATGACAAGTATCTTCACTCCTACACTCACTCTGAGCCAAGGCTCCGGTTACTCATCATAAATTATTTTTAGACTGGATGACCTTATTGTGGGCGCCCCACTCTTCACTAACTTCTCCGCTAATGACAACTCATTCGAAAAAGGTCGCGTATACGTCTACTATCAAAAAGTGACGGTAAACATTTGAGCTTACATGTTGGACCTCTTCTGGCCAGTCAAGCTGATTATTGCCATGATTTAAACCCTTTTTTTGTAGCGCCAGTTTTCCCGACCAGATGTTCTGGACGGCGAATTCAATCGAGGACGGCTGGGAATGTCGGTTGCATCAGTGGGCGACTTGAATCTTGACAGCTACGGAGGTCAGTTACTTCTCCACCGAATACATCATTTCTGTTTCTTGATCACTTACGATTATCGTGTCGTTAGACATTGCGGTGGGAGCGCCTTACGCCGGGGAAGATGGCAAAGGCATCGTCTACGTCTACATGGGCAGCAAAAACGGCATCATAACGAAAGCTATGCAAGCCATCAAGGCATCTGACCTGGACTTTCAGCTCTCGACATTTGGATTTTCACTCTCCGGAGGCGCTGATCTAGACGGAAATCAATATCCAGACTTGGTAGTTGGAGCCTACAAATCCGACCGAGCAGTTGTCCTAAAGTCACGCCCGGTCGTTGTCGTTACGGCACTTTTGGGTTAGTCAAGTAAACTTTACCTGGTGACACGCAGTTACATGCACACACGGTTCTTTTCTTTTTCAGACATGCCCACAACCATCAATCTCGAGCAGAAGGGAAACTGTGTTTTAAAGAATGGCACACAAGTTAGCTGGTCAGTCACGGAGAGTTATTTCTTTAATTACATGTACGGTAATGATGTTTTTTCTCATTTTATCTAGCTTTGTCCTGAACACATTCGTTTCCTACACCGGGGTGAACGTGCCTGACCAGATGGCCATTGAAGTGGAAACCATTCTAGACTCTGGTTCTCACAGTCCTCGTGCATTTTTTCGAACGCACGAAGGCCAAAGCCGCATGAACACCACCTTTGAGTTAGCGAGAAACCAACAGCGGAACAGCAGTGTCTACGTCTACATCCCAGTAAGATCTCGGGTGCTGCAATAGAGTTTCTCCTACAATAGTGTGCCTGTTCAAAACGTCAACTTGTTTGCTTTCACAGAACCAATTTCGGGACAAGCTGAATCCAATCAAGATGGAGGCCAAGTATCGTATCCTCGAGTCTCCCGCTTCTCGTCAGCGCCGTGATACCAAGCCCGTGCTTGACCAGCTCAACTCCACATCTGTGGTCAGGCAAATTCGAATCGGCAACAAATGCGGATCCGACAACATTTGTTACCCATCTCTCCGTCTTTCTGCGAGAGAGTAAGTTTAGAGCAATTAGCTATCAAAGGCGGGGGTGGTTTTCACTGCATATGAATTTTTGAATAAAGTCATTGTCACTTTACAGAAGCTCGGGAATGAAGGAATATGTGCTGGGAAAGCCGGAGCCTCTAACGTTTGATGTGGAAGTCTCGAACGACGGAGAAGATTCCTTTGAAACCATGTTCTTCCTTAATTTGCCTCCTGGGGTGAATTATATCAAGACTCAGGCGCAACCAGGACCAGGACAACAAGTAAAACTTGAATCTCTTGGCAAGTTGATTGGAAGATACATTTTGACGGTGGTTGTATTTTCAGAATGTAGCAATTACGTGCACTCACCGAGGAAGTGGAAGTCGGTAAGTAAGAAAATGCAGCCGTATCAGAAAGAAGAGTTTCTGCTATTCAGATCCATTTTTATTGTGTTTCAGAGGAGGAAGCGACGAAAACGTTGTCATCTGCGACATAGCTAACCCGCTCCCAACTGGACAAAATGTATGACCTCTTGGTCAATTTGGCCCAAGACAGCATTAAAGTGTACTTAATTATTTGTGTTTTATTTAGGCAAAGTTCAAAATCTTTCTTGCACCAGTAGCAGCGCAAATGACCTTGGATACACTCAACTTTTCGGCCAAAATCAACAGCTCAAACCCAGAAAGATCGCACGACCTTCGAAATAACCAGGTATGGACTAACATTTCTCGCAATTGTCAGTTCCCCCAATGACATAAACGTTGTCATTGCAGGTCGATTTCCGACTGAACATTTTTGCACAAGCCAATTTACAAGTTTCGGGGTAAGAGAGAGGCTTCGGTTGGTTGAAAGGAACTTGGAAGGTAACGGTAATGTTTCAGGACTTCCTTTACCAACCAAGTACAGTACTGCGTTGACTGTCCGACACCATCCGCCTTTACGGAAGAACTACAGATTGGACCGGAAGTCAAGCATGCTTATTACGTACGTATTTATACTGTACGCTCTTCATCATGATCATTTTAATTTCCCTGACGTACTGTTTAGATCTATAACAAAGGACCCAGTCCTGTGGAGGCAGCACAAGTGCGCATTATTTGGCCAACACATACCAAGAGAAATATGCATCTGCTCTATCTGATGGAAGATCCCCTTGTCGAGGGAAACGCAAAGTGCGCCAAAATAAAGACCAATCTAAAAGACATTGCTGTTAGTACAAGTATTGTACCATTTAGCATTTGATGTTAATTAAGTTTGACACTGAGCTTGCTTTGAATTAGATCGAGAAAAATCTATCTCTCAGCTACGCTCCACGGAAGCAACAGGGTGTTGAAATTGCCGCGACGAGTCTTGGTGCAGGTTCAGCACGCCGTCAACGTCATATTGACCAGTTGGACCTACTCTCCGATGACTTTGAGCAACACTTTTTTGCCACTCCTCGGGAAAAGCGGCAGTCGGACGCCAGTGATTTGGCCCGAGTCAAATGGGCTGATCCACAACAAGTACGTCTTCTACTCAATGATGCTGATCTCTTGGGTGTGCAGCAAAGCTCTTTCTAAACAGGCTTGCGGAGCAGCAGCAGAATGCTCCTCTATCCTGTGTGATATCAGCCGGTTGACTGTTGGGGAAGCGGTGACCATCACTATCCGTTCTCGACTGTGGGAGGAAAGTCTTCGGACTCTTCAGTTTAGCAAAACCAATATCTCATCTACTGCATCAGTTCATGTTCAAACGCTCGCCCACGGCATGCGACCACGCTCAAATCAGTATTACGCTGCTGTCGTAAGGACCCTATCATTCGTTGTTTTGCCAGTCAAAGCCCTAACGTAATTGTTGTTTTCCTGAAATTAGGTCAAAACAGAGGTTGTACCGTCAACGCCAGCTCTCGTCAAGGCTGGCATCGAATGGTGGATGATTCTCGTTGGAGTACTTCTCGGACTTCTCCTGTTGGTTCTTATCATACTGGCCTGCTGGAAGGTTTGTTTTTATTACTCGATAATCTCTGTGTTTGGTCATTCGCCCATTCATTTTGTCTGCTTACTTTGAGAATTCTGTCTTAAATGTCTTGTGCTTTCGTTTCAGTGTGGATACTTTAAAAGAAAACGACCGGGTGTAGTAGGCGCCGCAGGTGCCCCCATAACTCGCTCCCCTCCTCCCTCGACAAACGGAAGAAGTCAGGCTGGTGGAAATGGCAATACGCCTTACTATGCGTACAGATACGGTATGACAACGTCAAACTAGGCACTTGTACTTCATGAATTTGAATCTGTATTGGCGCTCCTCTCCTTTCACAATTGATTGCAAGACGTTTAATTAATTTCAGACTATGCGGACAACAAGTACTACCCCGAGCGAGCGCCAGGCAAGCAGACTGTAGTTAGACCTGTGTTGTGCCGGCATGTCCGTTTCGGGACGGAAGTTTAAATTTAAGTTTCCTCATTTGTCGTTCCATCCTTGGTTTAACATTCCGATGGGTATTTTTGCAGGTGATGCCTACTTGTGATCAGTTGGTTCCCTTGGTTCCTTCCGTTGCATTTGGTTCATTCAGCGGCGTTTATCTTGAGGCCACTCTGGATGGACCCGCGCTGGATATTTTATTTTGTACGACTTTACTGTTGCGTATCTTTAACTGAACTCAGTCAGGGGCTAACCCTTTCTCTCTTGGAGTGATGAATCATTTTGGCCACTTAGTGTGTACAATGTACCGCCTTTAACGCAGGACCGGAAATTGTTTCTTTTCCTCTTAAAAAAACGTTTTCTTAACATTCACTAAACGAGTCGATTCTAATCAAGCAAGGGATTTGGAACAAAATAATACCGCTAATGATTTGCAGTCACAAATTGAAGGCAGCCTCGGGGCGTTAACTAATGTCTATCACAGATGGTACTGTCAAGATGGACTTTCGTGACCGGACTAGTCGTTTCGGGAATGCGATTGTCTAAAAGTAGAACCAGATGGACCTTATTAGTTACCTCACAGCAAAATGAATGCTCACAGTCGCTCGAGAAGAACCATGTAGGAAATGATATGAACTTACGGCTCGAAAATACTTGAGGTCATCTCAAAAACCATCACATCATTTGATATTGCTGATGTCGCTTCGCACACTCCATTAGAACCGGAATGTTCGTTCTCTAGTCCTCTGAGGAGGAACGTCGTCCAAGCTCAGGATTCAAATTTAAATAGTAACCCCTGGGAAGAAAAATTGGTGTTTTTGGTTGTTAAGTATGTTTAGTTGTATTTGTATTGTAGTTCATACTGATACTTGCAATCTGTTGGTCATCTTACCAGTATACAACGTTGAAGAGCAGGAACACCAGAGGATACAACCACCTCGCCCATATATCAATTCGCTTAGCCCGATCCTTGGCGCTGTTTGGTGCAGCCATAAAGGAACATCTACAGTGATGACAGGCCTTCTTCTTCCGCGGTAACACTGGATTCGCACCGACAGGTGGCGGGGTATTACAATTTTGGTCTGGCGAAACCGTGTCGTAATATTCCATTCTTTCTTGTCTTTGAGCTTTGGTCATTTGGTCGGCTCTCTGTTGAGCAGGGTTAAGAAAAGGCAGGATTAACAAATATTACAAATAGAAGGATAACTATTCATCCCACTCATGGGGATAGACAGACAGACAGACAGAAAGACAGCTTATGTGTTTAGGTATGCTTATATGATAAGATATTTGTCTTCCAGTCTGGTCACATAGTTGTGTTTTGTCTGTTGTCTGTCTGTCTACCCGCATGTCTGTCAATCTGTCTATCTGTCTGACTGACTGACTGACTGAGTCGCACTTGAAGTGAACTGATGTGTACAGCTATGGGCTGTCCGTCAGGGACAACTTCGGCCCGAGCTCGAGTAAAGCGTAACGAGAATTCGAGTGCACTAAGGTATTACAAATAGAAGGACTAGGTACTTACGAGTATCCATATTGGATCGGAAATGACAGAATCAGATCTGTTCTTGTAATGAACATGATGCAACTCCGGGCTACTAGTGTGTGCGTGAGGGGCCAGTTTGGATAGTTCATGCAGCTGCGCCTCACTCGTCCCACCGTTCATTAGTGTGGATTTGCGGTATGGAAACCTTGCTGCTGTGTCGCCTTGCATGGCGGATGAAATGGAGGTCGATGGACGGGTGCTAGTTGTGTTACCCAATCCTCCAGGGTTCTTCATCGGTCGTCGGGCCATGACACAAACCAGGACAAAGTGCCACAGTGTGGAGAAGACGAAGAAAGTACCTGAGAAAGAAAGAAATACACATGTTTATTCCATTAAATTTTTTTACCTTTTAAGACCGGGCATGGAGATCCTTTCGTCCGATTTTGTAATGAGAATATTGGATTGATTTCTTCCAGTTCGGCAAAAAACTTTACAAACTATGGCGATATTAAACGTACAGGCAAGCATCCAGATGTCGATAGCCTATGGATGATTAACGATTGGTCAAGGGAATGAAAAGAACAAAAAAATTAGAGAAGCAGCGTGTCTGGTACCTTGACATAAGAAACGGGGGGTAAGCCGATTTTGGCACCACTATGAAAGAACAAACACCGGATCACACCAAACGCTGGCTTTTAGTTGTTTGCCTGGAAACTTGAGAGGAAGGAGCATTGCATTACCTATTTAGCGTAATCATTGTGAGGAAAGTAGTGATGCCCAATGAAACTGAAAACATAATTTCCCTCACATACATTTCATGCGCTTGAGTTGCATTGTTCACGGTATGATTAAAGGTTGGCGCTTACTTACCTCGAGCGGGAACAGCACTTGCTTCCAGGAAAAAACTGACCCAGGAGATGGTAACGATGAGCACAGTGGGTAAGTAGGTTTGGATTAAGTGGTGCCCGAAATTGCGCTTGAATTTGAAGTGAACTTTAAGGCAAGGATAATAACCTTCGAATAAAAAGAAACCAATCATTGAGCCAGCAAAATAACAAGCAAGCTATAAATCCCAACTCCTCCCTCCTCACCATCTGGGTACTAAAAAAAACAAAATTATGAATTTAGCAAGGGACATTTGCAAGTAGGAGTTCCCGTTAGGAGGACTCCCGTTACGCCACTGTTGGGATAAGCACACCTTGTCCTGGCATTCTTCGGTCCACTTGGCTGACAGTGTAAACTGGTTGAGATCCTCGGTGGAACCGTATGTAATCGGCCCCTTAATATTCAAGTAGTGATTAAAATCTTATATACTAGAGAGGAATATGGAGACCTACCTCTTCTCTCCAATGAAACATAAGGTGACTGACTTGATAGGCATCTATACTCCGTGACAAAACTCAGTGTCAGTCAAATACGCATGCTATGAGTACGCGAGGGAAAATTATAATTCGGCCGGTCGCCTGGGACTTACAAGACGCCAGATGAAGCATACAAACTTGAGTATCAACAGGGTACATGCCTAAGTGGGTATTGTGATGGTTACTCAGTAATAATAAAAAAGACACAGCAAAAAATATCATATCTCATAATATGAAAAAAGACCCAACGACTACATACAGCACGGATATTTGTCAATTTCTACATACCAAAGTGCATTTCACCTGCAAGATTGACCAAAGAGAATGATCAGCACGTTATACTTTCCTTAATAGACAAATTTCTTTCGGCGAAAGCATAAGCAGCCCAGGACATTTTGCTTACATGCCAGCTTTGCTGTTATCCTGTAAAAAAATGGGACAAGTTGCAGTTATAATGCAATTGGAATGCGGTCGAGTTTTGCCGGGTGTCGAAAGGTGCGTGTCAGGTCACACACACCAAATATTGACGGAAATAGAAATGATCCATTTGGCGGAAACGAGCATAAAGCCGACAGCGATCGACTATCGCAGATGGGAACAATATGTACTGGTATGTTTGTGTTTGATTTGTGTGTTGGATTCAATCCAAACGGTCATCCTTTTCATCCCTGCTGGCTATTACTAGTACGGTCTTGCTTACCTAGCACTGTACATAACACTTCCGCTGTGATCGATATAAACCAGTCTGCAATGAAGAAAGACTTTCTTGTTCAAAGTTGTATAACTTTCGCTTTTTGTGGATGAAAGCAGTACAACAATGGCATTTAACTAAAATCTCTACTGTAAAAGTACTTAATACCTGTTTGGCGTTGTGACTTCATGGAAATTCGCTGCAATCAAGCAAATGAAGATCATGTTAAACAGAATGACTATATTGTCAAGTGTCGGCTATTCCAGCTGTTTGCATCCTGAGGATTCTCAGACAGATCCTGAGGATCCTGAGGATTCTCTGTACCTGATTTGGCGTTCACCTATAGACATCGAGTCAATGCATTATTTTAAAGGCAGTGCCATTAATACGAGAAGCCACAATGGAACTTGCCATGTAAGTATCTGGAGTCCAAATTCGCTTAATTTGCTCCACCGTCCGAAGAACTATCGGCCGTTTACTAAGATTCTCGCGATACTGAAGGCGAGCATCCACCCAACGTTGATTTAAATAGAAATCGATGGTGAGGTCCTACATGAGGAAAAGGCGAGGTATAGGTATCGCATAGGTCATGTATCATGAAACCAAGCAAACTGATGCCCAGGACGCTCGCCATTCACACTCACCATTGCCTGGACATCTATGGAACTGATAAACATAATATCCAAAGATATATTTGCGTGGGTTGGTTCCGTTAGCTCTGGTTTGAAAGAATAAAAACGTTGACAAATCGCCGTGCACTCTTCTTGCCTAGAATTAATTAGTTATTATTTATATAAAAATGTGCAAAACAAAACGGGTTCTTGCCGCAAAACAGCTAAATCTTGAGCATTTATCAGTAAAGATAAATAAAATTATCTTACATAACACGATAAATCGATGTGACACTCACCGTTTTCTAAATCGGCTTCTTGAAAAGTTGGCCATTTGTCTATGTCATATCCTTCGAGTACGATGTCCAGTAGATTTTGCTTGGGTCCAGCTGCGGATTCATGAGGCCTAAACATTTCATACTGTTCCAGTTTTTCTTGTGAAACTTTTTCGATTTTACCAAATTGAAGCAAAACTTTTCCCGTAACTGGTTTTATGCTTTTTATAGCTATCGTGCCCAGTTTGAACAAAGGTCATCTTCAAAACACGAATGTTGATAGATAGTATCTCTACTGAAGTTTCATCCGTTCCGTTCCGTTAAATAGTGTTTTCTGCTTCTGTACCGACTGTAATTTTTGTGAATGGCCCGGAGCAATCACACTTTTAATTTCTATTTGGTCATCCACAATGGAATGTATTTTCGCTGCACTAACATTCATATACTAAACACTAATTAACCAACCATTAACCATGGCAAGTGCCATAGTTACGGAAGTCCTGTCTCTTCTGGCCGGTCAACCATCAGCAAACAAGTTCTTCAGATTGATCATGCAGCTCTTCCGACGGAACGACTCGAAAACTAGGATTGAACTGTGCTGTTGGGTTTTCATTTGGAGGTATTATTTTTCCTTGTTGACTTTAAGAGGACTGCTATTTGACATAGTGATTAAAAGCTCAATTCTCTGGAGATTACATTGCGGAGCTGGACTCTTTTTATATGACCGGCACGGACATGACATGCATACATGTGCGTGCAAAGGGGTCGCCATCCCGGATAATTTGTGGGAGTAAAGCAGCTGTAATTTATTGGTAAAGGAGATTATAAAATCATAAACCTAGCTGTCAGAGAAATAACTAAATTCTCTACTGCGTCATCGTCAGTTTTTGCTTTCGTTCCTTCTCCTAGCAACACATTGTCACAAGAAAAGGATAGGCACTTAGTTTAACTTTGTACTTTTCTTCCTCTGTTATTATATATATAGTTGAATTTAGCTGCTGCTGCTGCAATAATAAACCTTAACCCGAATAATGGTTTCATTTTTTTTTGAGATCCATAATGAGAAACCGTGCATGTTTTAACTTAATTGGGCACTCTTGTATGAAAGATGTCCGAAAAAGACAAATATAATAGTGCTCACATACCATGCTCTTCCGTGAACAGTTTATTCGACTGTAATTATGACATGGGTTATACTTACCGAACTGCAAGTTACTGCTACCGTCCGTAATCACAAGAACGAACGCACTCTTCTTGAATCTGCTTTATCGGCAATCAAGTAGGGTGTTGGAAAATAAAATGGATACGCATGATGTCTGAGTCAACCAACACCTAATCTATCTCATCACAATTTACGTCTAATAAAAAACAACTGTAAACTTTCATCATCTGTAATGTAGTAAGGCAATGATGCGTTGCAAGTTGTGGGAAAGGTCACGGCTGTGATGACTGTCATGCCAATACAGCGTAGGGTTATTTTCGTTTAAGCTCACCTTAAGAAAAAGAGCGACGTAAATAGCAAATGGAAGAAAATTAAGTCCATTTTTGGTGGTGACAGCCGCCAGGTAATTCCATACAAAAGATTAGAGCATAGTAATTGAATAATCGGAAAACAGATTCTACCGGTGATGTGTTGATGCGGGAATGATTTAGTGGTATAAGGGAAAAATGAAGAACGAGTTGCATGAGTTAGGTCGTCGTGACTGGCTCCTGCCTTGGATGTTGATGATGATGAAAGCTAAAGCAAACCGCCGTGGAAAGAAATCTTCTAGGCGCGTCAGTAGGGAAGGCTAATTGCCAGGGTGCGATTTGTGGTCCCATTTGGCATAGAAATGGGAGTATGTGAGGGTCCTCCTCAGTCGAGTTAGCCTCAGTCGTGGGTGCAGATGGACAGGCCGGATATCACCGTAATCGAATATCATGAGATAATGCCGGTCGAATTTGCCGACACTAAGTACTTAGGCAGTGCTAGCTACTACTCCTACTGCTATCATCCTTGCCCCATGCGCCACCCGGTTCGCTGTTTGAGGTCTTCCTCATTACGTTCCTGGCTCCAGAGAATAGGGAAATCAAATCGGGCGCCCTTCCTTTAGCAGCTGTTTCCGGTCCGATCCTCGATCCCAGTCCGATGGAATGGAGACAGCAGCTGCCGTTTCTATTTGCTCTCTCGCACCAAATACCCTCTTTCCCTTTCAAACGACAAGCCAAAAAACGCCGCTTTCGTCACGTGTTGTTCACACACACACAACACTCCCGTCCTCCTTGTATAGTACGTGTACGTGTATAGTATTCAGTATACAGTACCGTTTTTCCTATAGTGTGCATGTACACCCAGTAATCTCCAGAATGCATTTCCTTTCCTTTCTCATGCTCCTCCTCCTGTCTTGTAACAACATACATGTACGCAATGCAACGGAAAGTGACGAGGGGCAATAATGACCCGGTGATGGTGAAGAGCTCTGTGCCACCGATACATACATATATATTCTCTACTGAATAAATCGCTGTCTCATCACTTTTCCCTTAGCGGGGAGTCTTCCGCCCGGCATCGGCATCAGCATCGGCACATCGGCATTGCTCGCTGGAGCTTGCCTCAACTGAAAGATCGATCACATTGTATGTAATACTATAACGGGAAGACTGTCTAGTCTATGGACCCTTTCCTTCTCCTCGCTACTAAGCTAAGTGCGCCTTATTTTTGCAAGGCTCTTGCATCTCGGTGAGTGAGGACTGAGGAGGAGGAAATACCTCCCGGTGGCGTGACAAAAAGCATGGTCCAGCAAACCAGGCCGGCTTATATCTGGCATTTAAATCGCCTCAAACCAACACACTACGAATGAATGAATGCTGGCAACCATGCCATCCGAACAGCGGGGATGCTGAGCAATACTCCCAAACTAAACTTAAAGTGCACTGCACGCATGGTCGGCAAGGCAAGGGAAGATTACGTCATTTCAGATCACGCCTGGAAGCGTTGACAATTTCATTGGGTCTCACTTATCCTGTCATTGACCATAACCAGCGGACATACTGTGCGGCATAAACGTTGCTGTTGATTCAACTTAAAAACATGTCTTGAGGCATTTTTCAATTTATAAAACGCACGCCTTCTTCGTAAAATATTACAAAGAAGAGTGAATGTAACCTACTAATGAGTTTTGGGTAGACTATTCTCGCAGTAGGCTAAATAAGATAAAGCCAATGTTGCCTCATTTCGACCAGGAAAGGAAGTTGATAAAAAAAGTCAATCGTCAAAGCGCGGCAATCGGCTTATCAGCTCCTGGCTCTTGGCTCTATATCTCGCTAGGAGGGAAGAGGGACCATTCATGTCCATCAGTGGCGGGCCTAATGGATTTTGAATGGCATCCATCAAAAGTGGATTCTGGTGAAGGACGGAGAAGGGAGAGATCGCTCCCCGCTGTCTGACCCTTCCTCGCTCTTTCTTCCGGCCAACAAAACCTGACGCCTCTGACGTCGGCATAATTCCAGCTCCCCTTGCTCTCCAACCGAACCTTGCGGCGTCAGACAAATAACATAGCGTGCTCTTGCATGTCTACAGCAATACCAATATCATAATACCTATGAAGCTTGGTCTTCTGGACAAGTCGTGTCGCTGTGTTTGCTTCCGACTATTTCAGGGAAGCTTTCATTCAAGTGCATGTACTGATGTACGGGGAAACGCCCTGGTATCACAAAAATGAATCCAAATTTAATAAGCTTTTTCAATAAGAAAAGGTTACAGTAACTGGGGATGGTCTAGGGAAAATAAAAATGCCCAGGACAGTCAATGCCCAATTTCTAGCGGCGAGAAGAAGATTGTCCCTCGCTGTGCATCATCAGGGACATGTTGACGGAATGGGATGGGTAGACCCATTTCTTAACGCCTTTACTTCGCAGTGTTTAGTTGATAAGATGTCTGGTGTCAGATCCTGCTGTGGCAAGGAATTATCTCCTCCTTCCTTCTCTTCCCTTCTATCTGAAACGAGGGCTCGATTCGTCGTGCAATAAATTACTAGTTGGTAAGCCGATTTAACAATGTATACAAACTCACTCGGCGTACAAGAACGCTCCAGTGAACATGTGCCACCCACTCGAGAGCTTGCCGGGTTAGGGGCAAGTCCCACGGTCCCAACGACCCTTTTCTTTGTGTACGATCTAGCTCCCTACTCCTTAGTCCTTGCCATGGCATGCTACAGCTACAGGGATAGCTACTGGTGCATTCGCCGGATCTTCCCGCTCTTAAGTTCACAGCAGCTGTTCTTTTGGAAATGGATTGGATGGGAGGAGGAGGATCGAGGATCTTCATGACTAATTCAGCAACGTTATTATTGTGTTGTGCTGCTCCCTTGCCTTGTTTCCTTTTGGTCATGGCTGTAAATTGCCTGATACTCACACGCATACGTTCCAGGCCTGTGCGCCCCTTTAAATCACTACGCTTCGCCTCATCAATCAACTGCTTTAACGATCAAAGGACCAAATAACGCCTGTTTTCGATCTTTACTACGTCGTCATTTCTGCCGCCAAGATGACCTCGTCGTCCTCGTGCTTATACTATATACCGTCTGAAATAACTCTGACTATTGTCGAGTCTGCTCTATGGCGGTCCTTTGAAGAACCGACAATTACGCCAGGAATCACAACGCTTCCCATGGAGAACTTTCTTGATGGCATTCATTGTAACTGGACCAAAACAAGCGTGACTGCTAAGCTTTACAATAGACCGGATCTTATCAAAATGGAAAGCAAAGAAGACTACATATATGTGCCCCCTAATCTTGAAAAAGTCTCCAGTAGTGACTATCATCTAGAGCCCTAACAAAAGCTGTATCCCTGGCAATACAGTGTAATGGAAAATATTGTAACACATTACTGTAGAGCAGGCGTTATTGATGTAAACTTGTTTGATTCTGGACTTGGGAGTGCGGACCACTACTGAATGAATGTTAGGGTCACGCCACGGTCGTTAGAATAAGAGACAGTGTGGTGTGGTGTGAAACGAAGGAAGGCGTCACTGGAGAGTTTACACTCCAAAAGGGACTCGAACCTACACAAGTGGCAAAGAGGAGAAACTTGACAGATTAAAGTGCTAATCTTATTAGATTACTGCCAGTTCAGAATTAGGCGAACCCGTCCATCCTTCCTTCTTCTCAAGAGATTGATTTTTCCTTTTCTCCCAAGACAGGCGAGCGATGACTGAGAGAGAGTAAGAGCCATGAATACGCATAACGTGTACGTCTCGGCAACATGGCAAGGTGGCGCTGCTGCTTTCCCACCGGAAGCTCATGCGATCGCGATGCCGGTCAATCTATTAATTCCATTATTCTGGGAATGTTTCTTCCAGGCAAGCGTTATATAGAATGCACAAAGGGACCAGAGAACCCTCCCCCCCCCTCGCAGGGCTCAAGGGACAAGGGAGTCACTCTGACTTCACTGTAATCCAGGAGATGTGGATGTGGCCGACGATGCAGCGCCATCTTTCGGTTGATCCGGTGAGAACATGTGGTACAGAGTGAGGTGGTTACATGAATCATGAATGGATAGAGCAAATGAAAAGTTGCTTTGCTTGCTGCGGTTATGAGCGAGAGTAGTGAGTGAAAGAGAGACATGAGTAAACAGAGAAGGCCGCCGATGCCATTTAGAGCAGTCCATGTTTGGATGGCGAGCACGGAGTCATCATCAATTCACATATATCACATAAGGCACAGCCAGAGAGAACCGGTTGTGCGTTTCTGCTCTGCCTCTCTCCCGTCCCTAGTCTGGTTCAGTGTTTTTCTGTTACTACTCTCCTCCACACTTGCGCTTGCTTGTTTGCTGGTGCATTCCAATGTTTTGAAATATTTTGCTGCGTCTTGGTGTCTTCTTCTCCATCATCGAAGGAGAGCACGTAGTCTCTCCCTGGAATACATAATACATTATTTACCGGCAATACCATCCATCCACAATGGTCATTCTTTCCGTTAAAGTACGCATCCCGGAAGTGGATACAACCAAAACTTTGCAATTGAATTCAACTCTTCTCGTTTATGATGCATGCAAAGCTATTCGGGAGAAGTTTCAGGAATCGGAAGCTCTTTTGGGAAAACGTCAGTACATACCTTTTATATTGCTACAATGCTGGAGTATGCAGTAATAGCATCTGTCATATTATTTCAGAATCGGACTACGGTTTATTCCAGAACGATGAGGATCCACGCAAGGGGCGATGGCTCGATCCTATCAGATCTTTGGAGTTTTATTTGCTAAGAAATGGCGTAAGTTTACCTTGCAGCGGTAAATCACAGCCGTCTGCCGTCTGCGGTAACAGACGGATGGAATCGCACAAGTCCTAGTGCTTGGTTTACGTTTTTTTCCCCTCTCGCGTGGTCGGATAATTGTCTACCTATCTGTCCACATGTCCCTGCTTTTTGCCTAGCTTACGATCGGCTTGTCGGCATGCACGTTCGTCTGTCTGTCTGTCTGTCTGTCTGTCTGCCTGCCTGCCTGCCTGCCTGCCTGCCTGCCTGCCTGCCTGCCTGCCTGCCTGCCTGCCTGCCTGTCTGCCTGCCTGCCTGCCTGCCTGCCTGTCTCTTTGTCTCTCTGTCTATCTCTCTATCTGCTTTCTGACTGACTGTCTGTCTGTCTGCTTGTTTGTTTGTCTGTTTGTCTGAATCGCACTGGTCTGATTGAGTCGCACTTGTAGTGAGCGGTTGTGCACCGCCACTGGCTGTCCGTCAGGAACTTTGGCCCGAAATCAAATAAAGAGTAACGAAAATTCATCTGTCTGTCTGTCTGGCCCTGAGTTGGCTGTTTGTCTCTCCGTTTGTGTCTGTCTGTCTGTCTTTTTTTAGTCATCGGTCCTCCTTACTATCCGCCAGTGGATCGAGTTGCGTGTGTGTTTGTCCAATTAACAAACATGATTTTTCTTTTTTTGAGTTTATAAAATTCCTGGCCTCGAAAATAATCGTTCCATTTGACTTGATGTCTGCGTTGGCTGCGTTGGCTGCCTTGTCTGCCTTGTAACAAAACAGACGACATTATTCGAAGTTTTTTTGCAGTGTAAATATCCCGGACTAGTACTGTGTAGCTTTGGTTGTCTTTGTGTCCCGGTCGTAGTTTTATAGCATGCTATGTCTGTGACTGTGCGGGGATAAACCACACAGAGAAATGTTGTGGTTGCAGGATTCGCTAGACTACAAGAAGAAAATTCGCGCTTTGCGTGTGCGGATGCTGGACAAAAGCATTAAGACGTTGATGATCGATGAGAGCGAGACGCTCAAGAATTTGCTTCCAATCATTTGCGCCAAGATCGGTCAGTCAAGTTTAGTGTTCCGGCGACACTCCAATCCAATGCATAATACTTATTAGCATTGTACTGTATATTCACTAGGATTGACTAATTATGATGAGTACGATTTGGTGCGCGAGGGTCGGGATGAAGAGAGAGACAATGGATCCGGGACTTTGGGGAGCCGGCGGTCGGCCAGTGAATCAGGGACACTCAGGAAAGGAACTCTCTCACGCGACTCCAAGGACCAGAAAAAGATGGACAAACTGAAGCAAAAACTGGCCACAGATGACGATGGTACAATTACTACAAATAGAGGGATCTTTTATAAATTAAGCCGATTGCTTATATTTAGTTGACTGGGTGGACCAATCCAAGACGTTGATTGCCCAAGGCATCGAGGAGAACGACCATCTGGTGCTGAAGCGACGCTACTTTTATTCTGACCAAAATGTCGACGCTCGTGATCCTGTTCAGCTTAATCTGCTTTATGTTCAGGTATGGCATGGAGGGAAAGGAATAAAGGAAGACGTTGTTGTTTGGCGAGAAGAATGATAAATGGTTGTTTCTAGTGTCGCGATGCCATCATCAACGGTACTCATCCTGTAACCCTTGATCAAGCTGTTCAGTTTGCGGGTCTGCAGGTATACAACAATAAAGACAAGAATACGGACGCCTGAAAAATTCTTTAATATACGTGTACATGCTATAACAGGCGCAAGCGGAATATGGAAACTTTGACGAAGGTCGGCGCTCCATCGACATGAAGCCTTTCTTGCCGCGCAGCTTCTTCAAAGTCAAGACTGATCGACGAATCTTTGACGAGTGGAACGGGCAGCGCGACGCCAACGAAATTAACGCCAAAGTCAAGTATATTCAACTAGCACGCTCGCTCAAGACTTACGGTGTTACTTTCTTCCTGTGAGTGAGAATTCCGTATTGTAGAATAAGGTCAATAAAGGAAAAAGATGACTGATGGATTGTTTGGTTGATTGTGTTTTTGCAGGGTGGAGGAGAAAATGAAGGGACGGAATAAGCTGGTTCCGCGTCTCTTTGGAGTCACCAGAAACAGCTGTATGCGTCTCGACGAGAAGACCAAACAGGTACTAATCAAAAGCCTGGTTAGATGGATTTGGTCTGTCCTGATTATGTCTTTGCTGCTTTTGTAGACGCTTACGACTTGGCCTTTAACGCAAGTCAAACGCTGGGCAGCCTCTCCCAACACCTTCACCTTGGACTTTGGCGACTACACGGATGACTACTTTTCCGTCCGAACTCAAGTAAGTTACCACAACATCATCTTTTGGCGTACTTTACGTGACAGAACCGTCAAACACTTTCGTAATTCATCCGGCAAAACGCTTAAACTTGGAAATTTATTTAACATTTTTTCATTTCAGGAGGGTGAACGCATTGCTCAGCTGATTGCCGGTTATATCGATATCATCCTTAAGCGACAAAAGCCCAAAGATCATTTTGGAATTGGTGCTGAGGAGGGATGCACTCTCGAAGAGGACGAAGTTTTGCCGGCCAAGTATGGTTGCGTTAATATAGTAAAAAGAAGGGTGTCTATCCTTTATAGCGTCTGCGTTGATATTTAGAATATCGGTGATTCAACCGCGGGAAACGCGGGTCGAGCAGATCCATGCTGGCAAAGTGGCGATGCCTGGAATCATTCGCGATATCAACCACGAGAAGCCCATCAAGGCCGTCGAAGCCGCCAAGACACAAGTAAGAAAAGACTATTTGACTAAGATCTTGGCGACTTCTTTCCTCTCTGGTCATACTCATGGCTTTTCTATTACCCTTTATTTGCACTGTTTTGCAGTTGGCGAAGATTGTGGAGACACTCAAGAAGCCAGTACAGTTGCCTCCGATCGGAGATGATCCAGTGAGTACCGGCCGCAGAAACAGGAATACAAAAATTACCTCCTTACTCATTGTCTTGTTTTGCCTCCTTAGGTTGCAAAAAAATACGTCACGGAGAAGATGGAATTAAATAAGCAACACGTCGGGACTCAGATGGCGCAGATCACCAAGAATGTGGCGCAGATTGTCAACTTGACCGCTGCCCCTGTCCAGGAGCGTGATCAGGCTGCTGTTGATCGATCAGTCAACACCATGTACGTATTTCATTCAGTGGGATGCCTATAGAAATTATAGCTTGCTTTAACGATTTTTACATACATTTTAGTGCGGACAATCTAGAAGAAATGGTCGAAGAGATTCGCATCATCGCCGCACTTACTGAAGATCCCCGCAAAGGAAATGATCTTCTTGACGCGACAAAGAAGCTCATCAAAGCAGTGTCCGATTTACTCGACGCTGCCAAACCCGGCGATGCTGTACGATTACTAAAACATCAAGATAAATTTGGCAAGAATTTTTCCATGAATGAAACATGTTTCTTTTCAGCCTCGGCAAGAAATTTTGACGACTGCCACAAAGGTTGGGGAAGCTGCCAAAGAGATTGTCGATCGCGTTGACCCGTTGAGTGTGGAGTTCCAAGATGGACTGGTAGTACTGGCTAAGGGTGTCGCTAATGCTACTGCCTCCCTCGTTCGCAAGGTATATAGCCAATTAAACTGACACCGTTTTTTTTCTAAGCATTACGAAAATGGATTGTCCTTTTAGGCTAAACTTGTTGCATCTGCCACGGACGATATGGAATTACAAAGCCGAATTATTGCTGCGGCTACCGCAACCGCGCTTAGTACATCGGAACTTGTTGCCACCGCCAAGGTACAATCAACATGGTCGCATTATTTTTACCAGTTATAAATTAGGTCTGATAATTGTTTCACAAAGGTTCTGCTACCGACCATTAACTCACCTGGCTGTCAAGACCAGTTATTGGACGCCGTTCGTAAGGTGGCAAAGACAGTTCAGGATCTCCTTGACGCTTGCAAGGTAATTTCATTCTCGTCCTGTCAGAGTCAGTTCCTTTGGATAATCATTTGATCTTTGCAGATTTCTGGTGTTGAGAAACCGCTACTAGAGGATCTGAATGAGGCTGCTGCTAAAGTTACCGCTGCACTTCACGATCTAATTGGGTAAGAATAAGATCATATCAACAAATGAACCGATATAGGCGGCAATGTGTAACATCACTTGATGCACTCACTTTAGGTACGTCAAACAAGGACCGGAAGTAACGCAGACGGCCGTCCCCCATGCAGCCACGATGGAAGTCATCACAGAGAGTACTCGTCATCTCGTTCAGGCACCCGAGCCGTCGGAGATGATCCGGCAGGCCAAGATTCTCGCTCAGGCCACAGCTGAACTAGTCAAGGGGCTTAAATCCGAAGCAGAAGGCGTTACTGATAAAGATCTGCAGCGACGGTTGTTGGCCGCCTCCAAGCAGTTGGCCGAAGCTACGACCCGTCTCGTGGAAGCCGCTAAATTATGTGCTGGAAGTCCCCAAGACCCTGCTCGGCGACAGGCAATGCGTGATGCTGCCGTTAACATCAAGGATCTGGCTCTACATTCATCTCTAGAGGAGGAGAAGTTATCACGACTGAAGAAGCTGGAAAGCGCTGCCAAACGAGTAGCCTCAGCTAGTAGCGAGACGGGTAAGTCCACCACGATGTGACATGTTTGACTAAAGCAGAAGAGAGATTACAAGGTTCCTTGTTATCTTTCTTCCCTTCAGTTACGGCAGCCAAGGCATCTGGCCCCAGCAATTCCAACCAAGGCGCACAGGGAAATTTGATGGAACAGTGCAAAATCGTCATCGAACAATTGGGCCGTCTAATTACCTCGATCAAGCAGACCAGCACCCATCCTCACGACCAGGTCGCCGTCAATCAGCTCATCAAAAACTGTGAGGAAGTCATCTATCCGGCTGAAGATTTGGTCGGAGCAGCTAAAGCAGCTTTACCCACCGTTCAAGACCAACAAGCCGCCAACCGTCTGCGAGAGTCAACGGGCAACCTCAGCGTGGCTGTGGGTGAGTTGCGTTCGAATTTAAACTTTATGCGGGAAGTGACTACCACGACTACGACGACGGTGGAGACTGCCTTGACCGTTATCCACACGGTAGAACGGGATTTGGATGCCTTCCGGACAGCGGCATTGAATGGAAACTTGGTTCCGCTACCGGGATCCACTTCTGGACCGGATCCGTCATCCAAGTTACAGAACACTGCCAAGGAGCTGAGTGAAGCCACCGTTCAACTCCTTAATGCCTCCTCCCAGGGTGATGGATCATTTGTGGCGGATGCCTCCTACGGCGTTGCACAGACTTTGCAGGAGCTCAGTTCAGCTGCCCGTGGTGTGGCCGCCAGCGTACCGGAAGATCGCGAAGCTCAAATTCGCATGCTGGATAGTGCTCGAGACGTGGCTAATCGCACGGCCAACCTGGTAGACAGCGTGCGGGATGCCTTTGGAAAGCAAGGCGATCCAGCTTACCACAGCCATCTTGTTGATGCGGCAAGGGAAGTGGCGGCCGCTCTCAATCGTTGCCTCCAGTGTTTGCCGGAGAAGAACAAGGACTATGGAAATGCCATCCGGGTTGTAGAAGAGACCTCTGCTAAGCTCATCGCATCTGTCACGGTGAGTGAAAATGATTAATCACATGTCGTCGGCAGCCGTGAATTTATTTCAGTTTTGTGTGGAATAGATTACTCCTCCCCGGTCGAATCAATCTGTGACAGAGATCCAAATGCAACTGCAAAACGCAGCCGCCTACTTGAACGAAGCTGCCGGGGACGTTGTCACATCCGCTTCTAGCACCTCAAGGGAAACCATAACCGGAGTAGCTGAACATTATTCCACCGCTTACAAGGGATTTGTGGAAAGCGGGATGCAGGTTGTTTCGGCTGAGAGTGAACCTCCCCGTCGGCAGGAGATTGTGCGCGGTCTGCAGGACGTCTCCACCGCCTCTCACCGTCTCCTTCTCCTGGCTCGACAGTCTCACGGACAACCTCATGCTCCACAGATGAAGAACCAGCTGACCGCGGCCGCTCGGGCTGTCACCGAGAGCATCAACGGACTGCTCAACTATTGCGCAAGCTCTCTGCCGAGTCAGAAGGAATGTGACAATGCCATCCGACGCATTCAACAGTTGCGTCCTCTCCTGGACACTTGTTCGGCTCCCGTAAATAGTCGCAGTTATTATGAGAGCCTCGACTCGGTCCTCGATTCTTCTCGGGTCCTCGGTGACGGTATGGCCGGAATCTCCAACTCGGCTCGGTAAGTTTTAAGTTTGATTGCCTCTTATCTGTTTGCTTCTTGAGATCAAGTTTTTGGATCAGGTACGGACAAAATGATGAATTTATTCAAGCCGTTCGAAACACTTCGGCCGCAGTGCAGGCGTTAATTGAGAATGCCGCACAAGCTGCCTATCTCATCGGCATTTCTGATCCCTCTTCCGTGGAAGGAAAGGCTGGCATTATAGATCACAAGGAGATGACTGACGCCGTGAATGGAATCCAGGAAGCATCCCGGGTCATGACGAGCAACAAGCCTCCCGCCACCCAACAGCAGATGCTCCAGGCGGCTACCGTTATTGCCAAGTACTCTCACACTCTTTGTAGGTAAGAATAGTATCTCGTAGGAACACTAGTAAAACGAAAACGAGTGCACACCATACACCTTCACACTACAACTACAGTACAGTACAGTAGAGAAGGAAAGAGGGGAGAGAGCCAAGGGTCCAATAAGTACTATTAAGTATCGTATCAGCAACAGTGCCGTTACTTTAGTACAATTCTACATAGAAGTAACTGGGGCTACATCTCCATCAAGAGTCCCGATCTTCAGCCTTCCGTTTCTTCACACTCTTTGTAGCTCATGCCGGACTGCCTCCAGCCGGAGCTCCAATCCTGTTGCCAAACGGCAATTTGTCCAGGTTTGTCATTATCTCGCCTATTTTAAATGAGAAGAGATTCTTATCTCTTTTTGGCTTATTTTTATAGTCTGCAAAAGATATTGCTACAAGTACTGCGAATATGGTCCGGTAAGTACACTAGGACCACTGATAGTGGAAGCCAACACTGTTGTAATGCTCGTCTATTATTGTAGAGGAGTAAAGACGTTGGACAGCAATTTCAACGAGCAGAACCGGCAAGAATGTGCTACGCAAATCAACAACCTCCTGCGCTCCATCAACGAATTGAGCAACTACGCCTCCTCCCCTGAATTTGCCGGCTCTGCCGGTCAACTCAGCCACGGAGGACGTAAAGTTCAGGAGCCCATCATTGTGTCGGGAAAGTGCATTGTCGATGCTAGTAGCAGGTGAGCTAAACTCGTACGATTCGATCGAAGTTTGTATACACGTAATACGCTGCGTGTCTTTCTTTCAGCCTGATCCTTGCTGCCAAATCGTTGAGCGTCAACGCAAGAGACCCTTCGGCATGGCAGGCTCTGACGTCGCAGTCCAACAACGTCTCGGACTCTGTCAAGAGTTTGGCCTCCTCTATTCGCGACAGAGCTCCCGGCCAGTTGGAGTGCAATGAGGCGCTAGAGAACTTTCACAACTATATGCGATACGTGGACAAAGCTTCCTTGGCAGCCACTAGTCAGAATCTCCCGCCACGCAAGGAAAACAGCACAGAAGGCTTTTACGAAGTGACCATTAATACATCCATTCAAATCATCAACACTGTCACGGGTGTTCGGGAAGCTGCCAAGAACGAGGCAGAAAGCCTCGGACATCGTGTTTCTCAGATGGCTTCACTCTTCCAGGTACGATTATTCCTTGAGATTTCATTTGTTCATCGGTTGAAGAGTGTGATCGTGGAAAAAACTTTACACTTGAAATTGCAGCCTTTGGTGACGGACGGAATTGGAAGTGCTTCCAGAGCTCCTAGTTCTCGCGACCAAATGGAGATTCTCAGTCATATTCGGACAGTGCTGGAATCTGCTGTGCAGTTTGTGGAAGTTTCCAAAGCCTGTGGCGGCAACCCTCGCACCAGGAATCTTCACGGTAAGTGTCACATAAAATGTCGCAAATCGTCTCTATACTTTTGCAACTGTAGGCAATGTTCATTTTGGCTTCTTTTGGTAGGAGATCTCAACGATTCGGCTGACGGTTTAGTGGAAGCTATGCGAGAGCTTGCTCAGACTTTGGAAAAAGTGCAGTCAGAAGCAGGGTTTGTCAAGACGATGATAGGCAACGTCAGTGCTGCAATCGGGAGAGTTGACCAGCGTATCCTGGGAAGTGAGGAATCGTTTGCTGATTATCAGACACGGATGTTCCGCACCATCAAGGTAAGCCCATTCACATCTTTCTTTTTTCTTTCCGTTTTAACCGATTTACCTATTTACCTCATTGCCCAATGGTGAGATTTGCATTTCGCTTTTTACTCATCAAGGAAATTACCAATTCCACTCATGAGATCAGCGAGAAGAGCCTCTCCAGTCCACAAGAACTGGGCACTTTGGCACAGAACCTCAGTGGGCAGTACAGCCTTTTGTCGGAGGACTCTCGTGGGGCTCAAGGAAGCTGTTCCAGCGACGAAGTCAGCAACCGAATCCGGTCCGCCATCCAGGATTTGGGCCACAGTATCATTGATCTTATCAAAGTACGTGATGTATTTCTGAACTGTGATCGAAGCTAAAAATTGTCTCACTTCTCAGTCTGCGCTTGAGACCGTACGGCAGTCACGCCTATTTGCTCTACCTCATCCCTAATGCTTTGAATAATAATTTTCTTTTCAGGTTTCCGGTTCAGTGCAGAGCAATCCATCAGATACCTACATAAAGGACGAGTTATCACGGAGTTCTAAACTAGTCATCGAAAAGGTAAGCATATTTTGCATGTTATGCTGTACTTCTTGTCTGTTTTTTATCTTTTTGTATTTTTTTGTCGCTGAAGATATCATATGTTCTGTCGGCATTACAAGCTGGATCTCGAGGCACACAAGCTTGCATCAACGCTGCCAGTACCGTTTCCGGTGTCATTGGGTAAGGTAGTAAGGAAAATGTCTACCAATATCGACATGGTATTTCTCTAGAAATTTTACTTGTTATCTTGCAGGGATCTCGATACTTGCATTATGTTTGCGACGGCCGGAACTCTTCAGGCCGATGATGATGCTGATCGATTCGCCGACCATAGGCAAGTACCATACTGTACTTTGGTACCTTATATGTAGTTATTGTTAATTGCCCGCGATTTGTCTTACCAGAGAGGACATTCTGAAAACCGCTAAGGCCTTGGTTGAAGACACAAAAACGTTGGTGACGGGAGCCGCGTCTAGTCAGGAACAGCTCGGTTAGTGGTATTTTGTGGTAGACTGGTGATTGACCTACAGCTATACTTGACGGATATAAGTCCATGGATGAATTATCATTATTGCTTTAGCTGTTGCTGCTCAAAATGCGGTCAAGACGATAATCCAACTGGCCGACGTCGTCAAGAGCGGTGCAGCCTCCTTGGGTCGTGACAATAGCGAATCACAGGTACAAAAGCAGACTTCTGCTCTATGTGGACTTGGGTTCATTGGATTCGCTCAATTAGATGATATTTGTATAGTGATTTAACCGCATGGTTTGTGTCGTTTATTGGCTGCAAGCAAGCAAACTCCATTAATTAAAGTAAACCCCCCCCCCCTCGAGTTGGTATCCAAATTCCCTTTATTAATGTGGTCCGTGCGTGATCCATATTTCTCATGTACTAGTACGAGGCTCGTCTCGTGTGAAGCTAGTAACAACTACTCAATACCGCATTTTGTCGTGTGCATCTAGTCTTGATGTCGTCCTAACCGAACCGAGCTTTTTGTGTGCACGAAAATATAGAGAAATAGAATGATCGTTGTGGAAAGTTTAAAAATTAATAATTAATGCTGTGAATGTTTGCTTTCAGTTTCAGTCATTCACACTCATGACAATCCTTGCCAAGCGGTTAGAAATGGAAAGGCGAGGCCAAAAGGTGCTGAAGACTTTAATTAATTAGCTTGTCAGATTATGTCGTAGAGGTAGCTTAACTTCAAGTATGCTGGCAGTGAAGTATTACTACTGTAGTACTAACTTGACAGGAGAAAAAGGAAAGTTTTTTGAAATAATTTTAATTGCTGATGAGGATGACAACTAATGCAGTCTAGAAGCAAGGTGCATCATGCAAGGAAGGATTAGGGTTAAATTGAGCGACGACCCGGAGCAGAGAGCATCTACTGTATCCTGTCAAGCAGCCCTGATGACGAAGATTTTATACTGTATTTGCAGGTCCTTCTCATCAATGCAGTTCGAGATGTAGCGAGCGCGCTAGCCGAGTTGATCTATGCCACCAAATCTGCATCGGGAAAAAGCCAAAACGAGCCGGCCATGATCCACCTCAAAGATTCAGCCAAAATAATGGTGGGTTGAACACAGCAAAGAGACCCTGAACTGTATAGTTGTTTAATTGTTTCTTCTTTTACATTTTAGGTGACTAATGTGACCTCACTCCTGAAGACCGTCAAGACCGTGGAAGACGAACATGCCAGAGGAACCCGCGCATTGGAAGCTACTATCGAGGCACTCCATCAAGAGATACGAGTAAGACTTGTTCTTAACGCATTTCCTACTGGAAAGAATGAATTTATTCCGTTTCTTTTTATTAGGCCTTTGACTCAAGCGAAAACGACGGACGATTGGCGACTGCGGAAGAACTATTACGCGCCACAAAGCCGGTCACACAGGCAACATACAAGGCCGTCACGGCAGGAAAAACAGGGAAACAAGACGGTACGGCAAAAAAATTAAAACTATCATTTGCGTATTTTGCAATTTCTTTTCTCTACAGACGCAATCATAGCAGCTAATATGGGACGAAAAGCAGTGGCTGACCTCTTACTAACTTGCAAAGCTGCAGCCAATTCATGTGAAGGCCCTGCCACGAGGAATCAGGTTCTTTCTGCCGGACGCGATTGTGCCCTTAAGTTCCGTGAGCTTTTACATACTGTGCATCAGGTAATACAATCATTTGGAAACATTAGTTTATAATGTATGGGAAAAATAGCATAATTTATTGCAGATTCTTACCCGACCGGAAGCCAAGAACTTACAGGCCAATTTGGTGCCAATGACACAGAGTATTGCGCAAGCAGTTGCTTTGATTGCCGCTGCTGCTGAGAACATGAAGGACGCCGATGGATGGGTCAATCCCGAAGATCCCACCGTCATTGCCGAGAACGAACTCATGGGTGGTAAGTTTCAAAAGGAGCTTTTAATGTAAATTGGAGTTGCAAGTTTAGTTTGTGATGTGTTTGCAGCGGCTGGGATCATTGACATTGCTGCAAAGCGACTCAGAGAACTGCGACCGCGGCGTGACGTGAATTATCGGGTGAGGAATACAGTAGACATTGATTGGAGGGTCACTAACTTGGACAAGAAACGGTATGAATAAACAAAATATGTTCCTCTTTAGCTGGAAAGTCAGAACATGAATTTTGACGAATTGATTCTGGAGGCGTGCATGGCCATCACAGAAGCAACCGCTGCTTTGATTAAGGCAGCAGGATCGGCCCAGGCCGAGCTCGTTCAGGAAGGCCGCGTTAGCTCTCGACCCTTGTATAGCTCCGAGGACGGCCAGGTACAGTACTATTAGTTATTATTATTTTGTATGCTCCATAACATATCTAACGGAATGTGATGGTTATAGTGGTCAGACGGTTTAATTTCTGCCGCGCGTACCGTTGCCGCTGCTTGCCACAACCTTTGTGAAGCGGCCAATATGTTGGTGCAAGGCCATGCCACGGAAGAGAAGCTCATCTCCAGCGCCAAGCAGGTGGCCAGCAGTACGGCGCAGGTATTACTCATTTTCAGATTGCAATAATTAGCTGGCGACTGCATAGTAAAGTATATGTCTTTGTTTTGTTTTAGCTCCTAGTGGCATGCCGCGTCAAGTCAGACTCCAACTCACCGAGCATGTATCGTCTCCACACGGCTGGCAATCAAGTGAAGAAAGCGACAGACAACGTACGTTTTTACTAAATAAATCGGGATTTTTCAAGATGGGAATTAAATGGTAAGACATGCCAATTTTGTTTCAGTTGGTGCAAGCAGCTCAAGAGAGTCTCGATGCTAGCCGTGAAAGGACCATTACCTTGGACCGTCGACGAGTCGGTGGAATCGCTCAAGAGATTAGCGCCAATGTAAGCTAGGCACTTTCTACCAGGAGGTGATATCATCAAATGAAAATGTTGATTTTAGGAGGATATTTTGATCAAAGAGCGAGAGCTGGAAGAAGCCAGAGGAAAGTTGTTGGCTCTCCGGAAGGCAAAGTATGGGGAACGCGCATCGGATGATGAATACTACGGTTACGGAGGCACTGCTTCCAGCTACAGTCACCAGTCAGAAACGAAAATCACCGAAACGCGATACACATCTGGTCCATCCGGGTACACTTCCACATGAGGAGAGTATTTGCCCGTAGTCTCAACTAATTATCCTCTGTCTCTCATTGACCGCGCTAGTGCCTTTCTTTACCCACTGTACCTACGTTAATCACTGTTTCAGGAAATGTTTCTTACTTTAATACTTAACCCTTTCTTCCTTTTTGACCGTATTCATAGGATACTGAAGTGGAGACATAATTAAGCGCATTTTGAGTTGGTTCAACTATTGTATTCCCCTTCAGTCAACTTATATTGCAGTTACTTTTTATACGTGTAGTCTTTAAATAGTAACCAGATACTACGAAGGCGTAATGCATTGGAAAAAGAAGTGCACTGTACCCAGAGACAGAATGACCATGGTCCATGCACAACGGTTCCAAAAGGAAGAGATGACCTTATTATTTTATTACATGACTACGCATGCACCTGATTTAAGGCGGGGAAGTAGGACCTGTATGAGACCGGAACATACCCGTATCCTGAATACTACACTACACCCACGTATTTAATATTTCTGTGCGTTGCGCATATGAGTAACTGCACATGCACAACGCACCATTTTTTGGTGCATTCGTGCACAGTCTGACCTCTGTCAGAATGGTTTGTGTTTACTAAAATATCTGTTGATTTATACGACGCGCATAAAGAACTTCAGGTAGACTACTTTTGGTGATTATTCACTTCCATACAAAGTCATAATAACTTCAAGTTGCATTTTTGTATTGGGTGCTTTCCTCCTTGCTGCACTGAAGGGAAGAGAAGCCATTTCGGACTTTTTCATTCATTATAGATTTACAGCAACAAGCCGTGTAAAAATGGAGGAATCTACGCCCGAAAATGATCAGGCAAGGCAAAGGGTGATAGTACTTACAAATATAGAGTAAATTAAAATGAACTGCCTGTTATTTAGGCAGTTGAGGAGTTTATGGCGCTGGCTAATCAGTGGAGACTCCATCCTGACGCTCCCACAGATGAGGCCGTTATCAAACTTGACACGGCTCTTCGCTTCTTAATGGCCAGGAAGTTTCATGTGCAGAGAGCCTTTGAGCTCTACCAGCAGCATCAGGTATGAGAAAAAACAAATATATTAAAGGAATAAATGTGTTGACATCTGTTTGTTGTGCATTTTTCAATGGCAGATTGTGAGACAGAAGCAGGATTTGCGAAACATTGATCCTTCGGCGGAGCCTGTCAAGGCAGAGTTGGAAAGTGGCAAGTTCACCGTTCTGGTAAGTTTTATTCACAAGTCACAAGTGACTTTCCGCAAGGCCTTCTGCTGGTCTTTTGGATTGATTGGTAGTGTCGCGAATGGATCGATCGGTTGATTGATTGAATTGCTTAACTTGGGTATATATCCTATTACTCTGCAAATGATTGATTGATTGATTTAATTAATGTCATGATGCTACTGCAGTACGTATCTGTGTTGCAGTCTTCCCGGGGCTTCAATGGAGCCGCAATTGCGCTCATCACCGGCCGTCTACATTTTGCCAAGCATCATTCCGCCACTATGAAAGCTATTTTATTTCAGTTAGACGCTGCCCTCAATGAGTAAGGAGAATAGGATACTTTGTGTTTCCTCTATGTTGATTTTATTATCAATCCAACTTTCCTCCTTTAATAGTCAGAACACGCAGCGTCAGGGTCTTATGTTGCTGTACGACATGACAGGGATGGGTAAGTAGTAATTTGATTATTGCATCTTCTCAACCGAGATCCACATGAGCACAATTGAAAGAAAAAAATTTTCCCTCCAGGCTGGATCAATTCGGACCGGGCATTAGCACGCGACTTGTTGGCAATTTTGAAGGTGAGCTGAAACCATTTCTGCTGTATTTGGTTTGCTACTGCTGCATCAATTGGTTTGTGTGTAGGGAGCTTTTCCCGCCCGGTTAAAGAAGATTCTTGTGGTGAATCCGCCGTCGTGGCTGGACATTCCCTTCAAGTTCCTCAAACCGTTCCTCTCAGCCAAAATGGTTGACCGCCTATTTGTCATTTCCTCGACTCACCTACGGGAACACATTCCCGTGGAATCAATTCCTGAGTCTCTCGGTGGAGATTATCTTCATTCCCACGATGAGTGGCTCAAGCGGTGTCTCAACCTTAACACTTTGGACAGCGATTACTCCCCCAAAGCCCCTCTCGTTCCTAGACGGCTTCCCAATGGAGGAGCCGCGCCTTCTGTCCGCGGTGATGGGTGGCGAGATGGTCAAGTCTTCAATAATGACGTAAGTGTGATGTGACGTACGGTGGTTGCCGAGCAGCTGCTTCCCTTTTTCTATTCTTAGAGCATTCCGAACATTGTCCTCGTTCGTGGGTCATGATTGCCTTACAGATTGTCTTGCAGATTGTGCAGCGTCTGGATGAGTTTGCTGACCTTAAAAGTTCCATGAGCATCCATCAGCGTAGCGATAAGGGAATGGGAGTGGCCGAGTTTATAGCTCTATTGCATTACAAAGGCCGCGCTGGCATCTTACAAGAGTATGACACGTTGAGAAGCGCTGCTAGAGCCCTTCCCGATCGCAACTTTACCATTTTCAAGTAAGACTGCACTGCAACTTGTGCAGAAGTTAAATTTTTTGCTACCTTAACTGAACGTTACATCTTCTAGGGCAACCGAGAATCGCGTGAAGAATCGGTGCGTCTTAACTAATGACACATTATTAACATTAAATGATTTTGAACATATTTAAATGAATGATTTGACCCGCAGGTATGTGGATGTCCCTTGTTTCGATTCCAGCCGGGTCAAGTTGCGGGACCGCCCTGCCAACGACGATTACATCCATGTAAGTGGTGTCTGTTACTTGTTTCAATGCCTACATAACTAATTAAGCGCGATTTTCCGACTCTTTAGGCTAATTTTGTGGATGGATATGAACAAAAGAATGCATTCATTTCAACTCAAGGTAAAAGCGCCAGAAAATCATTCGCTTTAATTTCACTAGTTGCACCACTAGATGCACGTCGTCTCGGTATGTGAATACTTCCCACTTGTGAATTTCTATTTGGTTTTCTGCAGGACCAATGCCCAAAACGTTTGCTGATTTCTGGATGATGGTCTGGCAGGAGGACGTTCGAGTGTTAGTCATGACTACACGGTGCGTGCGTGAATTTTTGGCCTCTTCAGCAGTGATCACAAAATGTGCCATGGACATGTTATTTCCGGGTGCAGCACGGTTGAACGAGGGAAGACCAAATGTGGTCAGTATTGGCCAGTCGAAGTGAAGGAGACTGTCATGATGGGGGACTATGAAGTTACCTGCTATGCCGTGGAGTCTCTCGCCCATCACGTAGAAACTCAGCTGATTGTCAAATGGAAAGGCGTACGTCGCTCATTATTGCCAGTTGGTATTCTTTTCATACGTGTTAAATTGATTTCGATTGGTTGCAGGAGTCTAGACAAATTGTTCACTTGCAATTTACGGACTGGCCCGACTATGGGTAACTTAATTTCGATTGTCTTCCTTGTCTGTAACGAAATGTCATTAGCTTTTCATGTTTCATGTCCTCTTACTTTAGCGTTCCGCATTCCGCGGAATCGATGTTTGATTTCATTCAACTCATGCGGGATAACCAGGTATGCCGTCACTTGTTTCAGCATCCTCATCTATTTCTTACCATATATTTCTTCTACTATCTACTTAGTCCGCTGCTGTGAGGAGAATGAATCCTCCGTGGACTGGCCATCCAAAGGGTCCGCCGATAATTGTACATTGCAGCGCGGGAATAGGACGTTCAGGAACACTCTGTGCACTGGATATCTGTTTGCGTCGCTTGGACGATTGTGGTACGAATATACATCACTTAGCTTCCTCCATACTTTTACGACCAATTTCCCTCACCACGTCATGAGTAATTGTTTAGGTCTCGTTGATGTCCATCAGTCGGTGGAAAAACTGCGATCTCAACGTTGCCAGAGCATTCAAATGCCTGAGCAATACTTGTTCTGCAATCTTGCTGTCGTGGAATATTGTGTCGCCAAAGAGTTGATAGCGATAGAAGACTCTGCTTTGGGTGAAATGCTGGTATGGCTGCACGACCAGGATGACTGAACTGAATGATGACTTATCTCTCAAATTTACAACCTGCAATCTTTTTTTGTCTTAACGCACGCCAGGCGTACCTTTTTTAAGTCTTGATTTTTTAAGTTAATGAATGCGTTTTGTTGATTTGCTTTGTTTGGGCATTGATAATTTTTTTGCACGCTTCCCATTTTCATGTATGCATTTTTGTTACGAGAAATTGTGTATTTCCGTATGAGGTATTCATGCACTGTACCCCTTATTAGAAAAAATACTATTTATACCTGCTGATTGCAAAAGACAAGAAAGAAAAGTTATGAAACAGGTTCAAAACAAACTGTTGTGTGGTCGTCGTTCGTTTTCAATACGAAGAGAGGATGACGCGTACGAAAAGTTGACAACCGGGTTCTCGTCGCCCGCACCTTCTTCTGACCATTGCGATCGCCTTAGCAAGTCGTCGCGGTCTTCCTCGGCTACGCGGATTGGAAATGAATGTCCATGTCCATTGCTAGTGCACAAAAAACTTTCGTCAACACGAAGACAGTGTGAACTGTAATCGGTTAAACAGGACATCCTGCAGTCGATCAGGTCGCATGCAACAGAATAGAATCGTCCTCCAACTCCGAAATACCTTTTAAGGCTAGGGGAACTTAACGCTTCAATGTCAGTCTGCGGATCGGCAGTAACAGGAAGAGTATTTCGAGCCGAATTGCTTGGATAACCGCTGCCATCTCCTTTACTGTAAAACAGTAACGACATGGATGTCTCACTTAAAAAGCTCACCTTGTGGAACCGGGAATCTTAGACCCAATCGGCCAAAGTATGCAACTACGATCGACTGCAGAAGTTGCCAACCCGTACTATTACTTCGATACGTACCCCGAAAATATCGGCAGGAACCACAAAAGTTTCCTGTCTCCAAAAATTTCAGTGAAGTTTGCCCACCCGCCCAAACTCCAGCCGTTTTTATCCGGTCCACCGGAAAAGACTGGTGGCCGGTAACTTTCTACAGAATAGCAAAAGAATAATAGTTATCTTAAACCAGTAGGATGGGGTGTTTGTCCATCTTACTGCCTGTTTAATGGTTTAATGGTTCCTCAAGAACAGACAACCTCTGTTGAGAACTAAAACGTCTGGTAGCCCCCTCGCATTAAGAGATTCACAAATTGAGAAAAAGAACAGAACATAGTTTCTAGCTACATTGTCTGTCTATCTATCTATCTCTGACATCTGTAGACTGTTTACCTGTCTGCCTCTATGTCTAACTTTCTGTCTGTCTCTCTGAAGAGCGTGATGTATCTGTCGGGGTCTTCTGTTCGGCCGTTTGTCGGGCAGACAAGTAGAATGACAAAAGAATATCAAAGGACTGAACACATACCAATGGTTGTTCTGTTGGTCAGTGTGAGATAAATGTGGTAGGAGAAGAGAGTGCATAAACTGATCATAAACATGGTCGAGATGAAAAATAAGAAAAGAATGTGAAATTTGGCCGATCCTTCAGTTAACTGATCCTGAAAGACGAAAGGGTACGGTTAGGAATGAGACGGGGTTACTACGGGGGAACTGGGCAGAGGACAACGTAAGGCAAACCTTCCAGAATTTAATGAAGTACTGTAGATCCGTCAAGGATATGTACAGACAATAAAGCATCGCATATGCGAGAAAGAGGATGAAAAACTTGTAATTATTGAAACCTGAAAAAAAAACAATTATTCGATAACTTGAGTTTCTGAAGACAAAATCAGCAGATCTACTCACAGACACAGTTGTTAATCCTGCAAATAAAAACGGCACATTCATTATGTTCGAAGCGGACAGAATGGAAGTGTTTCCTGCTAGAAACGGAAACACAGAACCAGCATGCAATGCAAAAAATCGCACACAAACACAGACACACATGCGGATATAGTTAGAGGCAGACAGGCCTACCGGGAAACAGACAGCCAGATAGGCCGGGAGACAGAGAAAGACAGACAGGCAGACAGTTAGACATACAGACCCACACAGGGCGACAAGTAATTAGTCAGTCAGACAGACAGACAGATAGGTAGACAAACACAGACAGATAAAGACGAAAAGCATAGACGAAAACTCACCAAGGACTGAGTTTCGGTGGAAAAGAAAACGGTATTAGTTCAATATAAAGTTAGAAGTTGACTAAGAGATTTCAACTTACCAATGGTGATCCATTTTCACAATACACCTAAAAAGACAATGTATAATAAAAGTGCACTCCAATAGGGCAGGGCACTAACCTCTCACAGACGGAACAATGGTGGGCACGGTCGGGCTTGATAGCTTTACATTTCTCGCAGTAGCGAATGTCTAGAGAAAAGAAAGCAAACACGCAGAAAAGCGTCAGCCGTGTGGTCGTTAGGCTGCGACTCAGCCGGAACGTACGAAAGAAGACTGTACCGCCATTGAAGCCTCTTGTGTAGACCGGTAGATTCCTTCCGAAACTTTCTAACAGTGTCTTGGCCGAATCGTAGTTTCTTATGGAGAGGGCCGAGTCTATCTGCGCGACTTGTTCGGGCGGTAGATGGAACTGCACACAAAATAACAGTTGATGGCATTACTAATCACCAGGTGTTTGCATAAAAACATTCTTTCTCTCACCCGATCAGGAATTCGTGCTGCATTAGTGAAGAGGCACTGATAATAGCTCCACGCGAACATTACAAAGAAGAAGTGATAAAATATCAAATACATGGCTGCAAAGAACAGGTAAAGAAATTATTTAGAGCCAAGGATGGATTGATTGCTTGATCGGATATTACGATACAGTTTTCCAGCAACGAGTGGGATTGATTGACTGATTCCAATTTCCAACAAACACCAACTCCATTTACCTTTTTCACATTCTGATTTGATTTCCACTGTAACGAAAGAAACATTTACTATTTGAGAGAAGCTTAAACATGGTTTTTGCAATGGACAATTAAGTATACTCACGGACGCAGAGCTGCACAACGAAAGCATAGTAACTCCAAATCACCACGGCCGAGATGAAAACCACCGGAAACCATTTGAATACTGTGATTAGAGCTCTCACTATCGGATTATTCAACATTTTACCCTCCTCTTTTCATGGGAAAAGGCGAGATCACAGGTAGAAGAGAAACATATACCAAAATATTTAACCGATCTTTTCATCTGCCAAATAAATCAACCGAATCCGGAAACTCCTTTCGTCTGTAAACACGGCACAGACGATGATTTCGCAATTTTGCCGGGATTATTTAAAGTCCAACTAAAATTAAAAAATTCCCATTCCCGCAGAATATGCGCAAGCGGAAGCAGGAAGTAAAAATAAAAATCCACCCCACAAAACAAACTCGTTTCTCGTCTGATGCGTTTTGCACATTTGGCCTCTCATACACACGTGGCAAAAAACCTTGCACTTACCGGTTTAAGCTATTTAACGCGGTCTGCGTATAAAGCCTTTGCTGGAACGAGTTATTTGGCTTAACTTAGTTACTCCAAGGTTTTTGCCAAGTTCATGTGCCCATGCACAAATATGAACATGGTACGTCGTGTCGTTCAATTGCGTTATCGCTGTTGCCTGTTGGCAAGTCCAACTTTTGCGGCCTGAAAACGTCCACGTCGCTTTTTATTTTTTTGCACGTTCTCAAAGGAATTTAAGGGACTCAGTGAAGGGACTGCCGGGATATATTCCAATAATTAATCTCGGCGATAGAGATTCATCAACTACCGAGCAGTGCTGCAGGAATTGGAATCGCGACTCCTACAGTTTCCAATAATATTTTTTCTTGGTTTTTTGCGGGATCGCGTCGCGCACCTGACAGAACTTTATTGTCATCGCATCATGCACGGATAAGTGCGTGCGTTATCTTTTTGTACTAGTACAGTATATAGTACTGTATCTGGCTGGACTGTCCAATTGAATTTCGCCATGCGGATATTTTCGCGGCCATATCGCCTGCCGAAATTATACGTTAAAATAATTGTTGTCCTCAGCATTTTGTTCCTTATTTTTGCGTTGCAAGTACTGGTCAAGTCATCTGGGAATGTTGCGATTACTGGGCGACGAGGCGGCCAGGTCAGTGCTATTCTGGTGAAAATGCTCTTGTAAAAGAGCCAAGAATAAACATGCACGAAAAGGTTCAATACGGGTGGAGTACAGTGGTACTATTAGTTGATTGGTTGATTGGCTGACCTTTTTTTCCTCTTAGTCCTTGCGATTGATTGATCGAAAGAATTCATTTATTTGCTTCCTGACTTAACCACATTAGCGCACCGCGCACGCTTATATTTCTCGTATTTCTAATTTGCATTTTGATTAATATATCTGCTTGCCTATTTCAGAAGGGTCATAATCATCCGTTGGAGACAGTATTCAAAGAAGAAGTCATAGGAAATTTCGAAGAAAAAGAGAAGCCTCGCAAAGAAGGACCTGGCGAATACGGGTAGGTAATTCTTCAGCTATACGTAGAATCTTTATCAAAGATAATATTATCAGTGTTTCCTCAATGAGCGTTGCCCATTACTTTTTCGCGTTTTAGGGTTGCTGTCGGCTTGGGTCCGGATGATCTCAAGTCCGGTGGCGACTGCACAAAAGAATGGGGATTTAACCAGTGTGCAAGCGAGAAAATCGCCATGGATCGAGAGATACCGGACACGAGGCCACTCGAGTAAGTTTACATGTCGTATTGAGGAAGCGAGGGACGGACGGACGGACGGACGGACGGATGGACGGACGGACGGATGGATGGATGGATGGATGGATGGATGGATGGATGGATGGATAGACAGAGACAAATAGACAGACAGATAGATAGACAGATAGATAGATAGACAGACAGACAGACAGACAGACAGACAGACAGACAGACAGACAGACAGACAGACAGACAGACAGACAGACCATTACTAATAACAATCGGTCGATGAGAAACGAAATCTATTACTGACTCCCTGGGTATCAGCCGTGACAGTTTCCCGTCACGAAATGAGATGCGCGTGGCCGTTTAATATACCGTAGTATGCACTTACTGAAGATGTTTCGCTTCGGTCGGGGTTATTCGTCAGATCAGCTTTTTAGAATTGTGCCATGTTAGCGATCATTAAGTGTAATGGGTTTGTTTTAAGGTGTAAGAACTGGCACTATCCGGAGGAGTTACCAAAAGCGTCGGTCGTTGTCGCTTTTCACAATGGTAGGAAAATTGTCTTTCACCGTCCTTCACCTTAATCATGACAACTTAATCGTTGGGTCAAAAGCAATCTTTTCTTTTAGAAATGCCTTCCACTCTTCTTCGGACGGTCCACAGTGTCATCAATCGTAGCCCCCCTCAATTTTTGGAAGAGGTCTTGCTGGTCGACGATAACAGCGACCGTGGTAAGAAAAGAAACATGTCATTTTGGAAGGTTTTTTGCATGTGGAACGCCGCCGTGATGATACCGTTTTTATTTTGCAGAACAATTGAAGCAAGAACTGGACGATTACATTACTCGATTCGATGGGAAAGTGCGGATCCTGCGTCAGAAGGAACGCGAAGGCCTTATACGGACGAGGTCGAATGGCGCAAAAAATGCCAAGGGTAAGAGTTGGGGATGTTTCATTGCTTAATCATCATACTGGCGATTCTGACCGCAAGGCATATCCCATTTTTATTTAATTTTTCTGTGCCGTGCAATGGCCATTACCCTCTTAATAAAATTAGGCATTAAATTGTTTGCAGGCGAAGTTGTGATATTTCTGGATGCTCATGTGAGTGGGACACGATCGCTATCACATAGGAAAAGTTAGACGAATCCATTTTGTTTTGCGTTGTCTAGTGTGAAGTGGGCTACAATTGGCTACCACCTCTGCTTGCACCCATCGCAAAAGATCGGTTCGTTATCGTTATTTTTTAGCCTAGGAGAAAGGATTTTGTTTGTTTTCTTGTTTACAGATCCACAATGACGGTGCCCATTATCGACGGTGAGCCGTCTTGTTGTTCTCTGTTACCTGCCTATTGAGTTTTGATGAAAGGTTGTATCAACGATTTTCGTTTCAGGAATCGATGCTGATAACTTTAAAATTGAACCAATGTATCAAGGGAAGACAATGTTTGTGGGAACATTCGAATGGGGCCTGTTGTACAAAGAGACGGAGAGGTCGGAGAAGGAGGCCAATCGTCATGAACACTACTCTGAGCCGTATCGGTCACCTACTCACGCCGGCGGACTGTTTGCTATTCATCGCGGGTACTTTGAAGAGCTTGGTTGGTGAGTTTTGGCAGTAGCGTTTTTCTTAATTCCCTGCGAAGGAAGGACCACAATTGTCTGAGTCCAAGTCATCCAGCGAAAGTGAACTTTGGTCGATTGGTCAGGATTTTGATGGTCGACCTTTAGTTAGTCCATTCAGTTGACAGCCTTCATTTTTACCAGGTACGATGAGGGTTTGGAAATTTGGGGCGGTACGTAATTTATTTTGGGCTATGTTCATCATGAGAGTACAGTATTCCTGCCTGAGACGGAAGCATCATCGGCTTAAATATGTGTTTTTTGCAGGTGAACAGTACGAGCTCTCCTTTAAAGTACCGTACCTTTATTCTCGTATCTCTGATCACAAGCTTATTGATTAGTTCATTGTTCTGTTTTCATGATCGCTAATAGGTTTGGCAGTGCGGCGGCAGTCTTTTATGGGTTCCTTGCTCGCATGTGGGACATATTTACAAAAGAAGGTCTTCGATCCACCCGGACATTTTGCCTGAGAAATTAGTGAAAAAAGGATCGCTTGTTCATTTAAATCACCGTCGGGTTGCCGAGACTTGGATGGATGAATACAAGGAGTATTTATATATTCGGGTAAGCCCATCAAGTTTAACCTGCTATGCGGGTGTCCGCAGCAGGTATCTCAGTGAAGAAGGACTTTTGATCTTTTGATACAGGAACCGTTAATGCCGGATGTTGATTTTGGCGACATCAGCAAACAAAAAGCACTACGGGAGCGCCTCAAATGCAAGAGTTTCAAATGGTTTATGGAAAATGTAAGGCATGCTCCATAACATTGAATAATTGTACTGATGATCTGGGAAGGTCGACTAGGAAGATTCATCTCTTGTAGATTGCTTATGACGTCGTTAAAGAATACCCGCTTCTTCCTCCCAACAAGCATTTCGGAGAAGTACCTATACTAACTGTGTACTTCCACTTTTGTGTGTATGAAGGAAATCTTTTTTCGTTCCGCTGTAGCTGCGAAATGTTGGTGAGAAGAATGTCAAATGTTTCGATACATTCGGTCGATCTAATCCTTCTAAGATCGGAGTGTCTGGATGTCACGGATGGGGAGGAAATCAGTTTTTCCGACTCAACACAGAAGGACAGCTCGGATTTGGTGAGCGGTGCGTGGATGTCGACGGCAATAATCAGCTTCTTTTCCAGAATTGTCCAAAGGCTCGCGTGTAAGATATATCTGCATATATCATTGGCTCCATATTTCTGTCTTGATTGAGCGAAAATGGCGTACGTTTTGCAGTGATGGACCATGGGAGCTTGAGAGTGATACTCATCTCTTCAAACATAAGAAAAAGAATCTCTGTGCTGAGCGAACGGATAAAGACGAGCTCTGGTTGAGGCCATGTGATGCTACAAAGAAAGAACAGGCCTGGGAATTTAAAGAGATCCACCCAAAATGATCTTTATTTAAACTAAATAAATTTGCTGCACTACTCCAGTAGAGATTGAGAGCGACTGAGGAGGTACTGCCATTCCGCTGTTTGTGCCGTATTCAGATTATACTTCCAGTGCCTTGTTACCTTTTTTGGTTGCGTTGAGTGATTTGAAGAATGGATCTACCTGCCCAGGTATCACATCTCCGTCCTCATTTGTGTGATTTGCTGACCGTTTTATTGTGAGTATTCAAATTTTTTTTTCAGTTAAACGTCAGACTGATTGATTAACTTGTTAAATGGATGAAACTCTTTCTTACTAAAATCAATTTGATGACGTTAATAAAGGGGAACGCATTCAGCAGTGACAGCAACAATAATAGGCTTAGAAAAAAAGCATAGATTCTACATCATCAGTTAGTAAGTTCACCAGGAAGGACAAAGCCAAAATGTAGGTTAGATTCAATGTGCTTTAACTATTTGAAACTGCCACCGTTGCCGATCTGATTCATTATCACAGGGCTTGAGAAGGAGTTGTTCGCTATCTTGCCGTTCAGCGCATTTTCCTTTTGATTTGTGTTTGATCTGCTGGGTTGTGTTGAGGTACTGCCATGGACCGTCAACTTTTCCCTTGGGACAAGTAATTAACTCCAAACGATCGCTTTGGTCCACTTGGACACATCGCTCCCCGATCCCTATTTGACCTTCCGCGTTGAGTCTGACCAACTGATGTCCTCCACTATGATGACTGCAATGGAAAATTGAAAATTTTGAAAGCATGTCTCTCTTTAATTTGTCACTTATTAATGTAAGAATGTCACTTATCAATGTACCAAGGAGAGACGTCAACCTTGGCGGGTACATCGTGGCGCGAATCCCAACATTGCCATGAGTCCTTCACACTTCGCAACTGCACAAACGCAACGGATCGGTCAAGCAAAACTCCACCGGTAAAAAACTAAAACTGATTTGACAGACCTCGCCCCAGAAAAGGTTGGCGGGCAACAAAGGAAACTCCTCCACTACGTCGTAAGCCACCTGCAAATGCAACGTCATTGTTGTTAATGAAATCGTCTCACCCTAGAGAGAGCAGAACTCATACTCACATTTTCCATGTACCACTTGAAGCTTTTACAGTTGAGCCGTTCCCGAATAGCCTTCTGTTTTGAAATGTCGCCTTCGTCCAGAGCGCGGACAAGAGGTTCCTAGAAGTACAGAAAAAGAACTCAGCCCAGCATGAATTATTATTGCTGTCACACATCTTCAAGGTGATCCCTACTCGAATATAGTAGTATTCTTTATACTCGTCCATCCACACTTCCGCTACACGCTTGAGATTCAGGGAGACGATGGGCCCTTTCCCGGACAGCTTACCAAATCCATAAGGCATAAAGCCGCGATATATGTGACCAATATGCGAGCAGGGAACCCACTGTTATAGTAAAACGTAGGTACACTATAAGGTGATTCTTGTCTAACAAAAAACACATTCCGCTCACCTCTATACTTCCTCCACACTGCCAGATCTTGAACGAAAGCTCGTACTGTTCACCTACATTCAAAATGTCAGATTTTCATTTAGATGGAGATTTGGAGAGACGGACTCGTAACAATAGACAAGTACTAACCGCCCCAAATGAGAAGACCGTCATCGTAGCCACCGAGCTCCAAGAAGTAATCCCGGTTAATTGCAAAGAGACCTCCGGCATGCGTTGGAGATCTGGAAGACAATACAACTCCATCTGAACTTTGACTGGGTTTCGGAACGGTAGGAAGATGCTATTCCGTACTTGTATGGCTCGCTGGTTCGCTGGCGGCGTTTCTGCTCCTTTTCAGGGAGTTCCGTTTCTTTGTACAGCAATCCCCATTCGAAAATGCCGCGAAACAACTTCCCTTGGTACTGGGCGTGAATTTCGAATGTGTCTGAGTCAATGCCGTCGATCACAGGCACCGTCATTACCGTCCTATAGAGAAACAATCAATAGTACAGTACTTACAGCCATGACACATTACACGTACTGCATAAATAAGCCAAGGCACCATTACCGGTCTCTTGCAATGGGTGCCAACAACGGTGGCAACCAGTTGACGCCCACTTCACAATGAGCATCAAGGAAGAAAATGACCTCAGCCTTTGCCGACTTTGCGCCTAGAAGTACGCCCAATCAGAGCATGACCCCTGGATGATCACAAGAACAAGATGGCTTGACTTACCGTTGCTCCGAGTACGAATGAGTCCTTCCCGCTCTGCGTTGCGAATGAGTCGCACTTTGCCCTTGAACCGTTCGATATATTCTTCGAGTGCCTTTTTCAAGGGCTCTGTGTCCAGAAAAGTTGGTTACATCATGAGACACGCGGAGCAACAAGGGACGACGCGAACCTTTGTCGCTGAAATCGTCAACCATCAAAACTTCATCCAACAAGTGCGGCGGCGTTCGATTTATCACACTGTGGACCGTCCGAAGTAAGGTGCTCCACATTTCTAAGATGGTTATGAAAACGTCAGGCACGTCAGGTGAAACGTGCATAAATGTCGTTGCCAACCATTCTCACCGTTATGGAAAGCGATTACGACAGCCACCTTCGGCAGCTTAGTTGGATAATCCCAGTGTTTACACCTGCAAATGAACACACAACACAATTCCGATCCAGATATGGAAATAGCGGAGCAAGGAACTGAAAACTCATTAGGAGAAAGAGAAGCGGTGATACTGACTCCGTCGGTCTAGTGTCGGGAATGGAGCGATCAAGCGAAATCCGCTCACTCGCCACTTGGTTGAACCCGTATTCCTGCAAGAAAGAAACAATTTTACCAAATGATCCCATTCTGGTGGCGAGACGGCAAGCTAACATGATTTCCTCCGATTGCGGCTGCTTCGTCCGCTCCCGACAACCTCACGGCCACTCCATTCTCCCCTGGTCCGTGCCGTTTCTCTTGTGTTACTTCGTAATTGCCCAAGGCTCCTTCCTTGAAAAAGGGCACTTTGAGCATATTTTCAGTTACAGGATCATTCTCATCCGATGGTACAGGACGTGAAGAAACACTCTTCTTGTTAGCATTCTCCTGAGGCGGTTTCATTTGCCCATTGGGATCTTCCCGGAGGATGGGAAGGGCCTTTTTCCTTGGCGCGGGAATATTTCGTCTCTGCTTTGGATGACCGGGAAGTGCGTCTCCTTCTTCATCACGGACGAGTGGGACGGCATCAATCACTGCTGGAATAACTTGGTCTTGGTCAGCCTGCGGCTCCGGCAGAGCAATTTGTTGTTGATGGTCTTTTACGTCAGTGTCGCTGCCGTGGTCGAAGGCATTACCTTCAGGAGACTCCACCTGCAACAGGAACCTTAATGAATGTAGCAACATTAGCTTGGCTTTTAATTATTTGTAGACCACAAAAGAAGAAAAAGAAACGGAAAAACAAGCAAACGACGCTTAACACACCAAGAGCAATGCTGTTAGATTCATGCTCGGCAGTACTAGGAGATCAATCAATGGAGCGACAGAGTGACCAAACCTAGTTCTGCAATCAATATAGCCAATAAATTATTTTCTAAGCAAAAAATAGGCTAAAAACTATTCTACTAGAAAAAACTGTCCTTTTATGCGATCGTGCTACTTTTAGATTTGACAAATTATAAATTGATAAGCTACTAATTATAATTAATAATTAGACACCAGGCGAGTGCTATATTTTAGAGGGAGACGTGCTTCTCTGTTGTACGGTCTACCTGATGCTCTTGCTTGCCATGATCATACACCTGCTCCTCCTGCAGGTCGAGTTTGTTTCTGGATAAGAAAGAGATAGGAATGACGAGAATGAGGCAAAGAATTGCGGCGACCAGGCCGACTTTGAATGCGAGCGCCGGAGTAAAACGTGGCACTCGCTTTAACACACGCGCAACCTTCATCATCGGTCGATCATGCAATCAAGCAAGCAGACTAAAACCAATCAAATCATCCTCATGCTCCCTTCCTTCTCTTCGATCAAGCACAAGCAAGAGATGGCTAAAGTACCAGTTGAAAAAATAATAACAATTCCAACAAGTTTGCAAATTGAAATGCAGGGCTAGTAGTAGTACTCATACCACTTGTTTTTCTTTTGTGAGAAAAAAGTAAAACAGCTGATTACTGCACTTCCACAGTACTACGCGTAGAAAATGCCATTGTGCGTAGGCTCTGCGCTGCATGTAGTCCACCAAATCTGATTGACTGTTACTGCATAGTAGCATTTCTACAGATATTGCAGGAAATGCCAGAAAGTGGTGAGAACGCCATCAAATTGCCAACGACAGAGTTGGTGCTTGTTTTTTCACAAAATTCCGACGATCTAAGAAGGGTTTTTTCATGTTGCGTCTCTCAACAGGACAGTGCATAAAATAAGAAATGTTTAATGTCCAGCTTTCGAAATCCACTTTGTTTCGACCGACTGCATTCGCTCCCAAATTTCATCAGTAAGGGGCCTTTCACATATTACGTAATCAAGGGAGGGTGGGTGGGTGGTACGCGAAAAGCTTACGTTTTATTAGGATTTCTTGGGTGGTCCGACCTATGATTACGTAGTGATTACGAAGAGGGGGTGGTCACAAAACCCGAAAATTTCTTCGAATTTCATTCAAATTTCGCTCTTTATCAAGTACCTCGGGCAAGGGCAAATATTATTCGCCTGGTGTTAGTCACGCCCAATCACTTAAATGAGGGGTTCTGTCATGGGGCTAAAATTACCAGCCTCCTCCATATCGACGTCCGCTGCTCCGCACGAATTCGTTTGAGCAGCGTTCTCTGGGTTCGTCGCAAACTTCTGTCATGGCATCGCTATCCGGCGGGATTATTTTGTATTTGGGGGAGGGGGTGGCTCGACCATTGATTACATTGTGATTACGACCCAGAGGGTGGGTAGAGGCTGTGATTACGTCATATTACGAGGGTGGGTGAGTGGGTAAGAAATGTAGATTTTTTTATTACGTAATATGTGAAAGGTCCCTAACTCGACAGCATAACACACAGATACAACTTCTCTAATCAGAAAAGGACGGTTTTATTTCTTCACGTTTGAGTACTTCTCATTAGCTTCTCTGAACACGCCGGTGAAATATTCATTAGTCTTTGATGGTAGCTCTTGGCCCGGACGGTGATTCTTGTCGGTCAGAAATGTCAAAACAGCGGAAATTTCGTCACTTTCCAAAAATTGCTGCCTGATATCGAGATTCGATCGCAAAACTCCCCGGATTTGGGCTTTTTTAATGTGCAACTTTTTGGGTTTTAAAGAACCACTTTTTTTTCTGAATAATCAGCGTTTTTTCTGTTATTGAACGGTATTATATGCCCTGCAACAGGAACTCGTACATGCTCTCACCTTGTCCGTATATGTACATTCTTTTGCGTCGAAGAGAAAGCCGAATACGCGATATTTCTACTGTGTGCTACTGTACTTGTGCGCTCTTGCCATACGTGCGTGGGGTGTGTGGCATCAAGCGGGACTTTTCTTCGTTCCTAAAACGATAGATGCCTAAAAATGTGGAGCCGCGTGACGTAAACGAACGATCGAGTCCACAACAGGTGTCGTAGGAACAGCACTATAGAGAAATCAGCGGGCAGTTGGAGTCAGACGCGGTCTTACCGGGAGGTGAACGGCCATTTCATTGTCTGTCCGGATGGTCGACGGACATTCCTTGCTAGGTTATTATGATCCTTAAGGTTCATGCTTCATTCAGAAAGTAGACTGCCGCCAATAGTCCCTTCACTTTCCAGCCTCACTGTCAAGCTTCCGGACTTACAATAACTCGTCCGGGCAGGAAAGATCGCCAACGTTCGTCACCAGTACTAATTTGTTGCATCTGAACCGCGTAAGAAACCTTGCGGATCGAAGAGCAATTTTTTTCTGAATCACTAAAAAGACTTCTGATTACTCCCCAATTTTGGAAGATGGAGAGAAGCTTTGAAACGCCAGAATAGACAATTTCCAGTCAGTACAGCACTTAATGCTTGCAATGTCACCTTGATTTGCAAGTGTTTGACAATGTTTGACATAGACCGGGAGCTCGTAATGCGCTCAATAATTCATTACATTGTTCTAGTAGTACTGTACTACACTACCACCTTCCCCGAACCACTTCTTTCAATGTCAGCAGTTAGATGGCTAGTTATGAAGCCATGCCCCTTCTTAAGAGCTTTACCCTAGATTAAATATGAAGCATACAAGTTTGATAAAAATTAATGATGGAGACCGTTCGTCTCCCTTCATCAAAAGAAGATAGGCCTTTTGTAAAGGAAGCCGTTCAAAATCAAATCATTAGTCTGAATCCAATTAAACCAGCCCCAAAATGTGTATAATATAGATAACGTAACAAGCAGGCATAGGTCTTGTGGTTTTTAGTTATGCATTTCCGCCTAGCCGGACGTTGCATTGACCGGTACTTGCGGCACAAGCCGAATGATCTCGGTGACCTCGGTCGTTACCGGCTGTAGGCAAAAAAAGCACATTAGCGTACAATTAAATTAACAACAAGACCAATCGAGAACAATGCCGCGTGGTGTACCTCGATATTGTTGCAACCATCGGTTTTACATTTATAATAGGCTGTGAAAGATAAATAGGTATAAGTGCGAGATTTATTTGAGAATCACAATTTTGACAAACATTGGACAAACCTGCTGGCAAATCGTCCGTCCACAAATCTAGCATAGAGCATTCATCCCCTCCCAATTTGAAGTCCTCAACCTGAAGTTTAGTTCAACGGCCACATTATGACTACAATATATCTTATAGTCACTACTTGTGCAGTGCTGGTTTTCTTTATAAACGCGACATACGTGATTTCCACAACCACGGTAAACTGTGATTTCTCCTGCCGATAAATAGAAATCGTTAATTTATCTCTCACAAGTTACAAATATCCGGCATCCAAGAATATTAGCGTTGGGGGGAGATACACAAAAGATTAACCGATTTAAATCCCGTGCTTACCTTTGGCATTGCCCAAAACGACGGCCACGCAGTGTTTGCTATCGGAGCAGTTGACGGTAGCTTGACCGGCGATTGCGCGGCAGTCTTGTCCGGTGGAGTTACTGGGCAAGCAGGAGAAGCAGTTTAGCCCCAAACTGCCTTGACCTTTTTTGGGAAGATATTATTTGACTGTATGTTATCTTATGCTTCGGCTGATATTATATAGAGTGGGGCGCAACTAACTCACCAAGAATGGTCAGGAGAAAGGCAACCCCTGCAAATCCGTACACAGAGCTCATCATGAAGCGATAGAATTAGTTATTTATCGATATTAAATGCTGGCCGTGTAGAAACTGCCACGAAGTGGAAAGTGATTGAAAGGCTTGGGGCAATCGAGTATACTGGGATGTATAGCCAGTCAATGTCTGCATGCAGACCTGTCGCTACGTCCTTGACGCATCGACTCAGTTCCGGCTGGACTAGCTCTCACGGTGCAAAAACACCATTTTTTTCGGCGGCAAAAACTCCTTTTGTAGCCTTTGACTTAGTTTTGTCGTAGCCAGTCAGCCGCTTCGGCAGTATGAACTGGATAATTGCATAAACAGAGACAACCGGTTCCATTTGTCTAGGGGTAGGTATATAGGGCAGGGGGTATCAGTTGGCACTGATATGCATCTGACTGTTGGATGTTCATCATTACACATTGTAAGAGTACGTAAATTTCGGTCAGAGAAAGAAGAATCGATGACCAAAGCAACCAAAAACAAACAAGGCCACCAGGGTATAAAACTTTAGTAAAAACTATATTCACACCTTAAACAACGGTAATATTTTTATCGTCTGTCAAAAACAGTACGACCTCTTCGAGCAGGTCGTAAGGTATTCTCCGTGACCACAACTGCTTTAAGTTCCACTTCGTTGTCAGGGTAGGCGATTCTACGCTTTTTCGTAGTGGTTATAGTTGTGGTAGGTGGTTTTTGGCCATAGCTGCCATCGCTTGATGTTTCCCTTGCTTCGCCGTCGTTTTCCGGTGAAGGGGGTTGAACGGCTCGTTGGGGTGTCCTTACAACTGCTGGTACGACTCTTTTGTTAGTCACTGCCACGGTGACCTGGTCCTCATCTCCATCAGTACTCTGATTATTTTGGCTCTGTTGTTGGATTTGTCTTTTTGGTGGGAGCGTAACAATAACCTTCTGGACTGTCCGCACCGGCTGCGGTTTCACTTCCGCTTCATTTTGGTCTGAATTGTCCTCTTCGTCACCTGAATTGGTTTGACCGGAGGAAAACGTCGAGGAGGATGGCTTTTTCCCTCTGCTGGATGAGGATGAATCCTGAACGAACACGCTACCATTGCTGCTTTGAACCGCTTTAGTCAGGAGAACCACGTCGGAACCGGCCGCTAGTTGTGTGGCTTCTCCGGCTGGCTCAATATTATTGCACTGATTACCTCGGCACTAATGAATGGAGAGAGAGGTCCAATTAAAAGCATGCGTAAGCACATGAACATTAAACACTATTACCTGATAGAGAGCCATGCCGGTGTCTAAAAGTGCATCATCCTGCATTATGTCACATTCTGAGCTTCCAAAGCTCCATGCGCTAACTTGGCCACCACAGCCGCGATTAACGTTCACTTTCCCTGAATGAATAAAAGAGATGTCATTTCGATTCGAAGCTCACCTGGGCTTTTACATGTACTTCGATAAATTAGGCAGGCTCTTGTCGGAATACAAATTAAAAATTGTAAAAAACATTGCTTTAAATTTAGCAAACCATTTTTTAGGAAGACCAGTGCCGTGCAGGATGATGACGAGTCGGGACAGTTGACGGTCATGGCCTCTGATACTTTCCGGCAGAATTTTCCACTTTGTTCGTTGGACAAACAGGCCAAGCACTTGAGGGCTTCCGTCACTTCGTAAAAATAAAATCATTTGTTCGTTTTGAAAATTTGTCTTTCTAATTATGCTGTTTTTCATACAGACAGAGAAACACCTACCTTCCCAAGCAGACACAACGAAAATGAAGAAGATGAGCAACTTCATTTTGCCTCTCAAATTCAATTAGAAGGCAAAATAAAAAGAATGGGAACCTTTTTAGATACTACACTATAGTACTCACAGCTTAAAAAATACAGTAGTAACGACAAGTGGTTGAGCTTCAATCAACTTCCGTACTTTTGCGTTTATGAAAGAAGATACATTGTAGTGTACGGAAGATGATACACATCGCGTCTTCTGTTCATCTATCCGTCTGTTATTACTTTTTACTGTGGCAACAGACTAATTGTTTGTTAATATTTATTGGGGTCATTCGGCGCTTTGACTATACTGCTCATTACTGTACTTTCCATATCAAAAGATCGCCTCAGTGGCACGTACATGTAATATGGTGACTTCTTAAGAGAAACAGACCCTGTAACGGCGCCGTAGATTAGTGGGAGTTTTTGACGGCCATCAGCGAGGCAGTAATAACAAAGTCATACCAATCTGTACGATTTCGTACGATCGAGACGTGAAGAAAGAATACAAGTCGTTATGGGCAGGCAGGAGCTATCAGTAAATTTTATTTAACCGCTAAAACTGACGTCTGTCGACCGCTTGACCGTCTTCTCGTCTATCATAACAAAACCACATACAAATTAAATTCTACGCGTGGCCGAACACGCCTCCGTCTATACGAATCTATTTCTTTTATTGAAGATCTGTGATGACCGGGACGGAAGAATCAATTCATCAGGCAAATATATATTCTTCAGAACTTGACCGAGATATGAGAGAGAAAGCAGGGATTGGTCACAGGATTTGAGGAGAGAAGGGAAAGAAAAAGGAAAAATAACTTTAAGTAAACAGGGTCAAAAAACAGTAATACATTAAAGAAACGTCTAATAATTGGAATGTATTTCTTAGTGATCTGTTGCCTCAGGATCTGTCTTGGTCACCGTTGTGGCTACCGTGTAAACGTAGGTTCGTACCTGGCAAGACAAATAATAAAAAGCTCCTTGAGAAAAAACTTGGCAGGACAAATATGCCTTAAACTCACCAAGTCATAGCAGTACTTGTATTCCATCTGTATGAAAAAGATTTCACAATTACGCTTTAGTTACTATTTAATTAACTCACATACATTCAAATGCAGCCAAGCTTTGTTTACTGACCGGACTATTGACCAGTTGTGGCCTGTAATCAAAACAGGTGTGGGTTATGCAACTATTAGTTACTTAGAAATATGTACGGCAATAAGAACTAAATTAGAATCTGAGGTGAATGTACACTTATTACTAAAATGATGTGTAAGCGAGATCTATAGTGATCATAACCTATCATCTAGTTTTGGAACCAATCAAACGCAAAATGAGACAAAATCTCGAACGGATTGCCTCAATCTAACCAGAAACGTTTGTCATCTGGAGCTTCATCTCACAAGAGAACGGAACGGTAGCCGACACGCCGATCTCTCTGAATTTTTTTTGCGAATAGTGGACTAAATTAATAGATTTTAGCAAAACATTTCATCTGCAAACGAGCTCTAGTTTGAGCGGGAGAAGATTCGAAAGTTCCACAATGGCTCCGCGGGTGGAAAAGTGTTAAAAATCTTGGAATCCAACGTTTTCAAAAAACCACGTTTTACAGTGGTTAAAATTAAATTGAGTTTTGCTAGAGCATAAATCAAACAATCAGTTTTTGAATTGAATAAGAAACCCGCGGAGCCATTATGGAACTTTCGAATCTTCTCCCGCTTAAACTAGAGCTCGTTTGCAGATGAAATGTTTTGCTAAAATCTATTAATTTAGTCCACTATTCTCAAAAAAAATTTCAGAGAGATTGGCGAGTCGGCTACCGTTCCGTTTCATTGTCAGTATCCTTTGCTTTTTGTGATCTTTTCGCATTTGACTGATTATAAATTTTTTCTTTTTACTGGTACTTAGTATTTATCGTTTCGGCCAAACATTTTACTGCTCTTCAAGAATAGGGCTGATCCTGATATACTTTAAAACAGTCGGAAGGTGTGTTTTCATTTCAAAACTGCATGATGAAAGCCAACTCTTACCGATTGATCTTGACTGTCTTGACTGCCAAAAAGACCTAAAAAGGAGAGAAAATGTTCCTGGTGAAGTTTCCATTCGGAGTGGACTTTATCTCAATATATACTGTACAATGAATACAATCTAGTGATTATCAAATAATCAGAAATCAAAGTCTGATGGTTAGCCAACAAACAAGTTTTCAATACACTGTTGACTGGTGTTGGCTACGGTTATTGAGGCTTGTTCCCCGTATTAATTTTCTCCTTCCCTTTAGGGTAAAGGAAAAGCAAGCCGGATATTTGCCTCGTCCGCCGTAGGCAATTCTACAAAACAGCCACCATCACACGATAGGCACGGCGGACCATGACCTGACCCTCACCGTTCCTGACCGTAGTAGATTGTCTTCCCAGCCGGCGCTGACCCAAGTTCGCGGAAGATGCAGTTAGAGTAAAAGTCACTTCCATGGCTAAAACCGCACCAATGCATGTAATTTGCATGCAATATTCGTTTTCGTATTTCTAGGTGGCACTATTCACTCCCCGGTCAAAGGGTGTGGTGGTATAATGGCTGACGACTACGAGGGGTTTCTTCATCGCTTTCCCCATCAGTTCAGATGTGAGTCAGCCTTCCCCTCCTATCTGGGATGCGGTGCGCTGTTCATCAGCTCGGGTTCGGCCAATACCCACGAGAAGAAGCATGCCTTCGTGCTGAACTGCCAAGCCCCTGAACTTTGAGCCAAGAAATGGATGCTGCCATATGGATCACCTTGAGGCACACATCCACGGTGATAAGAATAAACCAACGTATTGTTCAAAATGTGGGGTGATGCAGTTCTATCATGAGGCTATCTGTGACGGCAATACTAATCGGCGTTTTTCAATGTTCTAGCGGTTTGCATCTTTCCTGATCCTACTCTTCACTTTTATCAATTATCTTTACCTTTATTTCATGTTCTTTTTAAACGAGAAGATAAAGAAAACTTACATCCGCCTCCTGATGCATAGTGATCTGCTCGCAGGCTATCTTGGCTGCACAAAACACTCCCGCACGGCTATATCCGTCTCTAAGTTCCGGTAAAAAGCACATTGGTAGCAAAGACATACGTGTAGCACCATTTCAGCCCATTCTTACGGGGAAATGATGAGTATGGGCTTGAGGCCGCTCTTGACGCGCCACCTGTCGACCCTGCCAATAATTCACAAAAATCAATTCGGAAGGCACAAGGAATAAGGTCTTAACTCGATGTGACTTACATGTTGAAAAGCTCAATCACAGCGGCGGTACTGGTTGGTACCTTGTTGCTCTCCGGCCAGCATTCCAAAATGAAAAATTGCGTGTTTTTGAGTTCGTTGATGGTACCTGTAATTCAAATTGTCCATGTTCCTTCCGATGAACCATTCAATAAAGTGACCGCTTGCTTACCCATCATCATTTCTTGCAAGGAGACGGTCTACAACACAAAGGATTGCTCCATTAGCTACAACTTGTGCTTATAAGTGAGTGCCAGTGAGTAGACCAGGGGGTGCATCACACAAGGGCTCGCCTACCGTTCCGTCTTTTTTGCGAAGCATACTTTGAAACTTTGCGTCTTCAAGCGGAGTCTGTGGCAGTCATTGGCGCATGGGGGGGGGAGGGAAAAGCACGGGACAGATTACCGAGAGTAACGGGAAGCGAAGGGAAGAGAAAGGAAGAATTAGTGTGTCACACATGCACACGGGAACGGACGAGAGGAAGGAAGGAAGGTAGGAAGCGAAGAGCCGGGAGGAAACGGAGAAGGCGCCCAAGATTCATAAAAGGAAAGAAGGAAACGTGTCTTACCTTCTTGCGAATTTTGTACATGACAGTCCGGATGTTAGGATACTTTTGCCAGGAGATGAGTTCAGGTGTAAAGATTCCATACGTCTTCTGCTTGCCTTTCTCGTGAAAGAAAGACTAGAATTTCAAAAATTATTCTATGACAAAGCACCTTTTTTGCTGGTTAATTGGAAATGTTCGGTGACGCATTACTGACCGGTTTGTCTAGTGACGGGGCCGGGTCAGTCAGCAAAATGACTGTACTACAGTCATGATCGTAGATTAATGACCAGATGTCAAAGACAGTGTTCTTCTGCGGCCATTCGGCCACGATAAAGTCGTTTTTCCGTTGGAAACCCTGCAAAAGACGACCTTGAAAAAAAGAGCCGTGAAATAATGCGGATTGTGTTTCGCATACATCTACGAAAACAGCATTGACATAGTCGGACTGCTCTTGTGTCTGGCAGGAAGTTAGGTAAGGCCTCGCGTAATCCGCTGCAATTAAAATTATATTAGATTCAATTGAACGTTCATGCCATCTGCCTGAGGAACTTACGGGGTACCATGATGACGTCTCTGTTCTTATAGCGATTGTCTGTTCGATGTCCTCCTGCACATACCCCTAGAAAGGAAAGGCAACAAATGTAATCTCATGAGAATATAAAAGAGATTCCACTTCTATCATAGTTATACGTACCTGTGGTCAATTGTTTGGTCAGCTTTTCAATGAGCTAAAACAGCAGAAACGACGTGTGAACGACGATCAACCCTGATCACAAGCGCAATTGCCGGAACAGTACCTTGAACTCTTCATGGAAATGATTGCTCTTCTTGTCGGCTGTCTTTCCCGATAGAACCTTCATTCGAGCAGCTAGTTCGAGAACCGGAATGACAGTCTCTCCCGTCAAGTACTTTTCCAAGACGGCTTCGTACAAGAACCGATATTGTTGCTACAAAAGAAACCGATGCAAGAGTTCAAGAGCTTCCTTCTTGTTCGGGTTGATAAGACGTATAAATAAAGGACAAAAAATACCTTGTTCTCTACCATGTAGGGCCTCATCTGTCGTAGCAATTTAACATATCCGTAAATGTCCACCTGTCCCTCCGTTTCGAGTAAGCGTAAGTTAACATCCAGAGCAATGTAAACGCCCGTTCGGCTCGCACCATCACTAAAAACCGGTCGGGAGAAAGCAAAAAAAATCAGAAAGGTTTTGCTGTATAAACGTAATTGCATTTGACCGCCATCATACGCACCAGCAGTGAATGACCAAAGGACCGTCAAAATTATTCTGCTGACTGAGGTAGGAGAGGATTCGTCGTCGGAACTCGAGGATATGCCCGGTCTGACAGAACATAAAAAGAGCGGCATTTCAATTTCAAGAGCTTCTCCAATATATAAAATTCTCTTACACACTTACCGGGGGGATACGGTGCATTGGCCATTCCAGAAATTGAAAATGCTTAATCTCCCGCTCTTCGTGGCCCTGGTCATATTCCAAACGAAAAAATTCAACGTGCGATCATCAGGGAAAGAACGGAATGGTTACAGTATATTCTTCCTTACTTTGCGTAGTCTAATAGTGCGGACAATAAAGTCGGCCAAGGTCTCTTTGGCCACAACGGTGACGTAAATATCGCCAAAGGGCTCATCGTTGATCGCGGTCCAGTATTCAACGCAGACCACCTACAGTACAATCATATTTTATCTAGGGAGATTCAATCGACATCTTGTGGTAAGTAAGACGGGATAATAACCTTGATAAAGTCAAAGACCCTGGTGAGCATGATAATGCATCCTGATCGTTCCTGCCACACCATTCGCCAAAAGTCCGGTGCAGTTCGTTTGGACGGTCCTTGAGTGGCAATGTAAGCGCGGGGACAGTCGAAACTCTAAAATAAACGAGTAAAATACTTTAGGTTCGGTCACGTGAAACAAAGATCAATCCGTTTCCTGTTTACTTTGATTATTTTTAACTTTGACTATCTATTCCTTCTAACTGAGTTTATGCGCTCCTCATAGTCTCATCACTCTTGCGCCAAAGACGCAAAGGCGCAATTATATAAGCAAACATCTGGCGACGAGGACAACCACCACCCTGACCTCCAACCTACGACTAGATGGAGCGTCATGGAGAGCGACCGAACAGAAGGCAAAAGAAACCTAACGGAAGCTCGTGTGCTAAATATATCATCCCCCATATCATTGGGGAAAGCGTCAGAGTTATTTGGTTAGGCCATGGTTATTTAGGTGCGAGCTAAGGCAGCAAGGCTCTCCACTTACATCGATGTAGCTGGCGTTGATGTAGTCGCTGGTCGGATCATGTGGCAACGGTAGCAAGAGAACCCGCGTTTCGTCGTCTGTCACCACCAACCAAAACACAGTTTTACTCACTTTTCTGATCAGCAGGCAAAAGTTGCCGGAGTGGCAGATTCTTGGTCGGCACTGCCGCACTTACACGGCAGAACTTTGGGGAAGCTATTTTTGTTGACATTGACTTGAAGCTTCGCGCGACTGCAGGGGAGAGCCGCATTCTTCGCCACCATCTAAAGGGGAAAGGAATACCCAAAAAATATTTGAAGCAAGCACACCAAAATAAACGATAGAGATGAGTGATGAGGCTCGAATAGGTATCAGCTGACCGTCTGACAAGCAAACATTAAGGATTTTCGGCAGGTAGCAGGCAGACAAGAATAAAAACGCAGATAGACAACAGACCAGATTATCCGTCAGACAAAACGCAGACAGACAAACATACTGACAGACTGACATAGTAACAGGCAGGCGGGCAGACAGATGAGCACGCTGCCGACATGAAAGAATGACAAACAAACTTCTAGAATGTGAGCGACCATAAACAAGGTGTGGAATTGACTTGCGGGCCAGAAGGACATGTTAAAACCCGATAAAAAATGTCAAAACCTACCAGGAATTCGGTCTTGAGTTCAGCCTTATTCTTTTTCCGACGGAGAACCTGCTTGGCAAAGTCCTTAATATCAAATGGTCGCAGAGGAACACATGTTAGGGCCCTCTGTTCGTCGGCGGTCAGTTTCTTGTTTGCGCCACCCGGACAAAAGTTGAAGGACAGAGCTGATCGAGGACGAGGAGGGTAGTCGTGCAGTGAAAGAGGAAGAGGAGCGGACAAGGCCCCAGTGCCAGATTTAGTGCTCCCATTGCCGATTTTAGAATGAGGAATCCCTGGAACGAGTACATGGTGATGGCTGTCCACGCGGGTTGTTGCCTCCATCGGAGGAGGAAGCATCATTCCTTCCTGCCGATTTCCCACTGATGGAAAGAGAGTGATCAGAAAGAAAAGATGTGTTCCAGCAAGGAACGAGCTGCACTACACCAGACTATAGAGCAGAAATTACAGCAGCTAAAAAAAGAGTGAGGTGTCAAGAGTCAGACAGTTTGGTTCTTTTGCTGTGCCCAGCCTGATCAGTGCAACTCAGTACAACTCTGTTACTCGTACTTGTGTGTACTGCATGCATCACACTTTACGATGATGACGTTGGAAACACTCTGGATCACACTGACGTTGGAATCCCAAGCCTGGAATCCTGACGTACCCTAGCGGTCTCAAAAGCTGCAAATAAAGACCACCCTTCAAAATTTGTCACACTTCAGGCCTTCTTTAAAAGAATCACTTTTCTCTTTTTGCTTAATTAACATCATTATTCACAAAACAATTACCGACAGAATGTCAGACAAATACTGTTACATATCATTACTGTTCCCCCTAACTTTCTAAAGATGCGGGAGCTACATTTGCTTCCACCGACTAGCAGTCGGAAAAAGCAAATGTCTTGTTATCCATTAACTATAACATTGTACAACAATCACATTCGAAACAGAAAAAAATTTGACTGGCTCGACTTCTGGAAAAACGAGTACATCGCCAACTCGGATTTCGATAATCTTAAGATAAAGAAAACGGGTTGCAATGTCTGGACATTGCCGTTTTCGGGACCCGAGCGGTCAAGTATTGCGCAATGACTAACAGACTTTACTGAACCGCTGAACCAGCCGAACTCTACCACACCTGAGAAAGTTACTGACTCAGAAGCCGATTTCCGTGATATCACATGAATAAAGTGCTTAGCAAAGACGCTACCGGTCAACAATCGCGCAATATTAAAAGAGTTCACTGAACCAATTAAACTACTGTTGAACCAGCTGAACTCCGTCAAAAATAAACAAGTCACCAGTTTTGATTCTGAATTTTGCAGTAATCATGCCATGTAACAGCCCAAAGGGTCAAGTATTACGCAATATAAAACAAATTTCACTGAACCGACAGAATTTTCCTTTACCTGACAAAATTTTATCACCGAATTCAACTATTCATGCTTATTTTTACGAAAATCGCCAATGGTTCTGCGATCCCTTCTTGGTCACAGATTCGGGATTCCTGCCTATCTTATTGCATATAACAGACATTTATAGCGCTTTGAGTTTTTCGATCAAGGTCACCCCGGGAGATATTCACATAGAAGGTCTCTTGTGAAGGTAAAACATTTTATTACCGTTTATCGTTGACAAAATAATATTTGAACTGCCACTTTTTCAAATCTTTTTGCAGTGCGTCAGTGAATACAAGAAACAACTTTACGAATCTTCGAGAAACATGTCCAAAAACATCTTAAACCATGTTAATTGCACGATTCAACGCCGAAACTAAAAGCGTTTTGAGTTTTTTAATTCCGGTCGAAGTTACTCATGTCGGTATGGAATAATAATGTGCTAGTAATAGTAATAGTAATAAATGTGCTTTGCTAGGACATCGTGCTAGAAGATTTGCATACGCTTTGAAAGTGAAATCGCTCGAGATGTTCCAATTTTATTATCCGGACTTCCAGAAAGCGCCGGGCACTCTGCTAAAACGGTATTTTAGCTTTTCCAGGGAACGGGAAAGAATATCGAGTTCCTACCCGGCGGCTTCGACTTCGATTGACTGTATGGTTTGGTTATATTGAAACTGCTTTCTTGTTTCAAATTTTCGTTTATTTTATTGAGTAGTTGTAATCACTCAGCTCCAAGGGAAAAAAGTACTCCAAAATTCTGCGTGGACGAACGAGTCAAAGCAGCGCCTCAGCAGTTTGGTGGCAGAAGTGACAGCTACAGTTCCACGCAATAGTGAGGTTAATTGCACGTAGTAAGCCAGCGACACAGCTTTAAATATGTTTGCTTCCAATCCCTTAAACCCAGCCTCTAGCAGGAGGCTGGAGGAATGATCATGAAGTATTGGCAGTATGGGCACAATATCCAACTCCACACGTCCCCTCTTCGAGGCCGATTGCTTCAACTGCTCTCGAATGATTCGCAAAAAGGAACACCGTCGAGTCGCCACGTTTCAGTCAGACCAACCACTTGAGGATGACAAAACCTTGTAGTCAACAGTGCCGATTGAGCAGCATTACGATGCGGCGTATTTGGTTGATGTCAATTGATGTGGCGGTGCAGGTTGGCGATGGGCTATCTGCTACTTTTTATGTCTGCCAGAAGGTTCCCGATCTTCCAAGTGTCGACACTCCGCTCAAGTGGTTCGACTTCACCAATTTGACCGAGCGAAGCTACGTCCCGAACCAAATGTGAGGTTAATTTGCTTTCTCGGTTATATTGGAATTTTTACGGTTCTTTTCTTAGGCTGTGCGCTGCCTTAATGGGTACTTTCAAGATCAGATTCAACCATGCGGATTCTTCTCTGTGCCGATCAAGAAGGCGTCGGGCAGAACCTTCGAGCACCGGCGCAAGGTATTCAACATTACATGGACATGTTTGACATCATATTCGAGAAGGAGCCTGCTGCAATTACGGAGGACATGCAAGCGGGTGATGAACGGAGAATGAGGCAAAGCGCGGTGGACCAGCTCACAATTATGAACTCATTGTGTTTCCTCCGGGAGTATAACCACCTCTTCAAAAGTCTGTAAGCGCAGTGCGAGACTCTCTACCGATTTGTTTCGAATGAAGGAGTTCAGTTAGTCAAGATGCGCGCCTCTTTTAATCTTTCGAGGTGAATTCGGAAAATTATTTGTTTCCTGTTATAATAGACTGTTGGTAGTTTTGTACCTCGCCCAGCCGATCCGAAGAAGAGTGCCGCTGTGGTCGGGGGGGGGGGCGGCTGAGGAGATGGTGCTGCTTGCGCCGCATGGGGAAATCGCTGCAGCAGATCACTCGAAAGATGAAGTGAACTACAGCATTGTGCATCTAAAAAACAGCTGCGTGCCAGATATGGTGCGAGTTGCCTACGGGTCAAAGTATCTGGAGGAAAAGGTCTGGGCATACATCTTCTGTCAGGGTACCGGTAGAATTTATCAGAAAACTGCTGCTGCAGCTAGCTGGAGTCGTCGCAATTACGTAAAATACCGACTGCTGATGGTAATAATTTTTTTTTTTTTACGCTGATTTGAGACATGACGTCGTTCAATGTTTCAGCTCCATCCAGCTTTCCGTAATGAGCATGCGTAGATTTTTTACCAAACCGATAAGGAGCAGATCCTCAACTATAACATGAAGACCGTCAAGGTCGCCGATCTGCTTATTCCTTGGGATCGAGATCCATACAAACGCTTCGGAACGAACATGCATGCCAACCTGCCTGCCAACCTGCCTGCCATTCACGTTTACCAAATGTCTCGACCTAAAAGCTCTGGCCAAGCATTTAGGAGAACCTGCTCGTTTCGTCATCCTGACACAGAACGACGACTGGTTGGAGTTGCTTGCTTGTGCACAGCCGCATGAGATGTCCGGTGAACGACCCCAAACACAACCGTGTTTGGCGGAAACGTTTGAGGACCACTCCCACGTCCAAGTTCAAAATTGAAGGACAAAGTCAACGAACTTTATAAGCATTTAAACAGGTCTTTCAGGCTCGATAATTTTTTGATTTTTTTGATCCATTTGCTGCAGAGAAAATTCACGGTGTGCACTTTTCGGTGCAGATGATCGAGGCCTTTTGCCAGCGTTTCGAGGGTTTCGTGGATCGCTTTATTCGGACGGAGAGCAACGTCTTCGGACGGGTGAGGGACTGGTGGTATCGAATGGAAACCAGTAACGCGGCGGCATCCACATTCAAATGGTTATATGATGGGATAATGAGAAGGCGTTGAAGGAACAGAAGATATCGGCTGAGTTGCCGCGTTTCAGGGACCCCAAACGATCCAATGAAGCCCCATCCAATGAATGATGCCCCGTGAGGCACTCATGATGCTGGACCAGAGCGTATCTCAGCTTAATGACGCCTGTTGGTGACACTGTTGCCCCATGTTACGGAAGGTCTTATTTAAACAAAATCTTTCGTTTAAATGACTGTAGAAAAATTTGAGCGTTAATCGAACTTACATTGAAACCATTGAAGTCTCCATTGATTCCGACGTGGGTAAGGGGGTAAAGTTCGAGGTGGGTAAAAGTCTCGTCAAACTGCATTTAAGGAAATTGGGTTCATCCTAAACAATCATGGGACTCTTCACACAAGATTCAAACCAGATTTACTACTTTGTACGATGAACTTTTGTCACGTCGACAAATTGGCGCTGAATTTTATGGGCGATATAAAGGCTCTCGTATGCAAAAAGGTTCTGGACTTTTTTTTCTGGCCCTTTTTTTCGTTCATTTTTTTATTGGCACATTTGACTCATTGTATGTTTCGCTATATCTCATTTGATAAATGCATTAGAGGTTGCCCAACCATCCCTGGAAAGGGCTAGCTTTGTTGTCCTCTCTAAGCAAAAATGGGAATCGCAAACAAAATTAGACCTTTCTCCATCAACGGAATTTCGGCAAACAGGGAAAGGCAAAAAAGCCGAAACGAAAAAATGTCAAATTTAATAGTCTCCCCATACGATCTTTTCAATACCTTTCACTCATCACTTTGACCAATGGGTGATCGGAGCCGACCATGGCAAGCGATTCGGACATTTTTTTTCATCATTTGTTGATCGTGATCGAGTAGAGGATGAGTGATTTGGGCCCACAAATGCAATGACCGAAGATGCCCTAGCGGGAGGGGGGGGGGAGATTCCTTTTCTCGTTCCCGCATCCGCGCTTGCCCTCATTTCAATGCCGGAAATTTCCTTCGAGTTTAACTTGAGTATCAAAAAGAGAAAACTAACCGAACAAACATATACAAACTCGACGCCACCGTCTAAATTACTTCTGTCAACTTCATTGCCCACTCGGTTTTCCTAAGCTGCCAAGCTTAACAATCGAACGATTTCGGACACCGCCGTCACCTATGGTTACAGGGTTTACATAGAGGCTTTAGTAACGTACAGCAAAGCAGCAGCCGAGAATCAACTGACCTCTAACGGCTGGTATATATATATTGCTCCCTGACATTTTGATACTCACAACTCCAACACTGGTGTTAGGTCTACCAACAGAGGAAGTTAGATAGGTAACAACTTTATTAGACTGAACGTAGGGATAGGTAGAGAAGAAAACTTGAAGAAATGAAAGAGGAAGTACAACTGCCTCTAAAACTAATAAAACATATGATTAATTATAGAATTGATAGTTGATAGCACAAACATCACAATTACATACAAGTAAATAGCCGTAGCAGCAGAATAGGGTTAATAGGGTAGATAGACTCACTACCTAAGCAAGGTACTTGTAAGTCAAAGAGCTATAATGACTTGTTGGGCGTGGTCCAACAACTGCCCTCCACCGGAAAAACACCGACCGCGCATGATTGCACTCTACATCTATTTCTGCGGCGCCGGGTTTTTCATGGGCGACGCGTAGGCCTCCGATAAGGACCCCCAACGGTAAAATTCAGGGGTCCTTGAGCGCCGGTTGCAGTGGTTGTCGGTGCACTAGTAGGCGGCCCGACGATCATCTGAAGCGTCGCGCTGTCTACCTGGCTCAACAAATTACTAAATGCGGCTCGCGTTGCTTGGTACAATACAGCAAACAGTCGCTTTACGTAAATCCGGGCGGCAAAAGACGCTGAGCTTTGCGTCGGAATCGCGCCTCGTTTCCCTCCTCGTTTCCCTCGCGCCTCGGTTCCCTCCGATAAGGTCCCCGGAAATAACATTGTGGAGGTCCCCGAATGGCTTCCCGTTGCGTCGTTCCCGTCCGGTGCGACCAAGGTCAGCGGGTCGATAAACTCTGCCGCGACGACGTTGCCGTGTCGAGCCGCAGATTAGATTACAAGATTACTTAAACTGAAATCAGAATCGCTTACCGAGTGTTGTTGGGGAGGTGACCCCACCGAACTTAGACTGGTCTGGATCATCGCAGTGCTGTCCACCGGCGGACCTGGTGATGCCAAAATGTGTCTCCTGTTGTCGTTCATTCAGTGACGACAGCGTGGCATACAGTTGGAAAAAAAAAACAGTACTGTGACTGCGGGTAGCGTGGCATTGATTGCCGCGACAAAAAAAAGTCTCTCAACTAACGATCGCTCGCCGGTATTTCGCCTTTATAGTCGTTCGCCGTTGCGGTCGTGATCCTTCAGTGAGTGAACAAACTGCTGCTTGTGAAGTGCTGACTTGGACCGGTGGCCGGACCAGTGGAAGTTGTTCGTGCAACCGTACTCGCCCGTTCGCACTTGTTGAGTTTGTCGTATCTGTGCTTATTCGCCCACTTGTTCTTCAGCGCCCACTGAGCTCGCCGCTCAAGTGGCATTTCGTCAAGTTTGCCTGCGTTGAGTGCGCATCAGGTTGCTTTCCTAGCTTCGGGTGACGTAACACCCCCAGCAGACTTGTATTTATCAAAGAGTACTTCCGGGTTTGTGCCTTATAAAAGCACATGTGTTGAGAATGATTTTTCAGTTCCGCTTTTCGGTCAGTCTGTCATCTTCTTCGACGGCCCATCCGTCATTCTTTCCTACAGTCCGTCCGTCGGTCCGTCTGCCATTCTCTTTGACGGTTCATCTGTCATTCTCTCGACGGTCCGTCCATCCGTTTGTTCTGCTGTATCTTGGATGCTTCCGTCGGTCCATTTTTCGGTCCGTTTGTCCGTCATGCGTCCGTCGGTTTGTTCTGCCGTATTTTGTATCCTTCCGTCGGTCCTTTTGTAGGTCCGTTCGTCCTACCATCCGGCATCAATGAAGCATCCCCTGACTGGGCATACAAATGGCTTCTTAACCCCATGGCAGATCTTGCGATGTGCTAACCAGAGAAATTTGCCCATAAAACAGTTTCCGCAGTCGCATGTGAAATGTGGAATTTCCTTGCATGTCTTCATGGCTTCGATGCTCACGTCACCACGCCGCACATTTTCATATTCTGATTCCGACATGTTCCGACATGCAGGGGCATTCGAGCTTGGGCTTCTTGATGTCATTCCCTCCCGGCAAGGTGAACTCATGAACAAAACTTCTTTAGGAAACATAGTTGAGAAAGGCTTTTCCAGTCGTGAAAGGTCGACGATGTCTTCCTTTTCTGCCGTTTTGCGTGCTTCCTCCATGCTGACATGAAGGTTTTTCGAAAATCCTCCCTGTTGTCCTTTCCCTGGTTGATCCAAAATCCGACGCGTATCCGGCCATCCAATCATGTCTAACTGTCCGGGCATGTCACGAAAAACTTGTACCAAAATGGTTGCTTGTCGGCCAAATGTATCCACTTTCAGTTGTATTGCTCCTTTACTCATCATTTGGTGCCTCGTCGCATTCCGTAGCTGAAACCTTTGAAACGGGTTTACCAAATGTTATAACCTCAACTCTCTGATGACCTCTGAGGATACGGTTGATACACGTGACCACAAGCGCTTCGCCGGGTAACCCTCAATTTGCAAATCCAGAATCGGTCGATTTTCGTGGTAGTTTTGTATTGAAAACATGCCGTCGCTGATGATCGACACATCCCCGGTATTCCTGTTTCTGGTTTGACTTTGGGTTTTCGTCTGCAGTTTCGTGCTTTGTGCCCAGACCCTTGACAACGACAACAAACTTTGTCTTTTTCGGTCTGAATTTCTTTTTCAACCGTTTGCATCACTGCAAACAGGTCTGATAGGTCGACGTGTTCCATGGTGGTTGAGATCGCTTTCAAGGTGTTTTCAGTGCTGGTGTTTTCAGTGCTGGTGTTGGTCCCTTGTATGGGTGTTTTAGACGTATTGTGCCACATGAGGTCGATCCAATCGTAGTTGATGTTCTCCAATTTGCGTTGACGAAATCGACCTTCCAGCATCATGTAGGAGTCTATGTAGCTCAAATAAATGTCGCGCTCTTCCGGCTTTGTGTCCGTGATTTCCATTTCCAAGGTCCATACTTATCCAAAAATGTTCACGTCGATGGTAGCATTTCCAACTACTCTAAAAATTGGTGCTTCGGGCAGCTCGAGCTGCCAATGATGCTCGCCATCGATTAGATCTCCCAATCCTGGGTTTGTGATGGCTTTCAGTCCAATAGTGGACTTCACGCGTTGGGTGAGTACCCCGATAATTAATCGGTCCGCCACCGACAGCGTCATGGCGCTGTAACTATTCTCGTTGATTGACTCAATGATTGACTCAATGACAAAGATTGACAGATCTGCCATGTCCTGTACTCCTTGTACCAAGTTGACATGCTGTCGGGCCTGTGGTCCTCCCACCGTTGGTTGAATGCACTGCGTCTTAAAATGCGGTCCGCCACAATTGTAACAAGCTGGGGGTTTCCGCGGCTCCTGTGGTACCCCCATGTTCCTGTGTGAAACCTGTTGTGGTTGGCCTCCCGGCGGATGGTTGTTCTCCCCGGTTCCTCGTTGCCATTGGCTCCTGCCCTGTTGACTAGCATACTGCTGCCCATTCCTATTTGCTTGAAACTGTGGTCCACTTTGGAATCGCCCGCCATTGTTCTCTCTGTTAGAAATTTGCTTCGGCCAGACTTCTCGGCCATGACCTCTCGGCGCCTGCCATTGGTCATGCCGCTCACGATCGTTTGGTCCGTACCCATTTCTTTGTCCCTCAAATCGGTTCTGCTGGCGGTCACTCTCCCAACCAGTTTTCGGCTTGTAACTCTCCGGCTGGTAAGGCGGGAATCTGTCATCGTAACCACGAAATCTTTCTCCCCCGTTGTGTTGACTTGGTGGACTCTGCTAATTTTCACGAAAAAACTGTCTGAAATTCCAATCATCACTTTGGCTGGTTGGCATCATCACCACACTGTTACCGTATTCCCCCGATCTCAAGGGACAGTTAAGCCCCACCCCCTCAAGTCATCGGTTGACTGTTCAATCGGATTCACTATGTCGTGATTGGTTGAAATTTAAGCGCAACTTGACAACGATTGATTGATTGATTACGCGGGATTTCTTGACGGACGCATTGAATCAGTTGATTGATTGATTGTAGTTTAACATTAGCAAACGGTGATGAACAGATAAAATCCGGGGTGGATCAAATTAACTGGTAGGGCAAAAAAGTGTCCCTTGAGATCGGGGGAATACGGTATGCAACAACTATGAATAAGTAGGCCCCAGAAATAGAATTTGTGTATGAATTGTACTAGTTTTTATTTTCACTTGCCCAACAATCGCTAAAATGAAAACCACTCCGCTAAAATGTAACAAACTTTTAGATTATCGTTCTCTTAGATTTTTGTTTTTAACCTTGTTCAAACATGGCTGCAATTTAGCCGTACAAAGAGCAGTGTACTAAGCTTGCTCGAAAGGGATGGTACTGTTCCGGTTCTCGTCATCGTGCGTACACAAACACCAAAAGCGTCAGATTACAGTTACGTTTTGAACTCACAAGAAAACTTACACCTACCCTATGGTAATTTGTTACCATACCAAAATTAGGGAACTGATATGGGCAAGCTCCCGGAGTGAAAGGACACATCGTTTTCCCTCTACACAGACCGACTAAATACGTATGAGCGGTCCGATTGTAACCGACATGTCTGGTTATGCACGAAATCACTGGCAATGGCTCGATTTTTTTAAGGGTAAGATTTTGTGGTAAAATCTGTCAATATTTCGGATTTAAATCACAATTATTTTTTAGCTCTTCCACCGTTACCTAATTGACTACGGTGCTTTCACTGCCGAGTTTTGTTGGATTTATTAATGGATACGGAAGACCCTTAGACTGGACATGCCATAGAGATGTTTTATATTACGAGTAACTAAAGGAAAAGCTCCAGGCATCTTTCAACCAAGCTGCCCTTCTCATGCGCATTCCCTTAACGACTATATCCCAAACCAAGTCCGATAATTTCATTTATGCCCATTTGCCGAACTCCCATCAGCGACAGGAAAGTCATTTACTATCTATATGAATTTTTCGTCATGTAAGCAGCGTGTTGCGTGCAGTTTGAAAAAGAATAAAATGACTCGCTCTCTACTGCTTTCATGTTCAGTCAGACAGTTATTTATTATTATATCATCGTTGATCATGGCAAGAATGAATTTGTTTTATCGAGGGGAAATATTGCAGCCTCGAAAACTTCCGTTCTGAAAAAGCTTCCATAAAGGTCGGAAAGGACATTTATCCTGAGCCTGTTATTGCTTGGACAAGAGGAGCTCACGGGATCAATTGGTTGGATAGGTTTTACAGCGACTCGGTCAAGCATGTTTTTGAATTTCATAATGTCGTTTTGGACTCTTACAAACCCTCCAACGAAAATCATTAGAATGATGGTAGTGTGCATATTTTTTAGCGTAACACGCATTCGTCGGTAGTGGTATTTCCCAAAGTGGCATATAATCAACAACAATTGGATCAGCAACAGTACAGTAAATGTTATCTTGTTTTGCGTGCGTCACACGCGTGTTTGAACACGGTTGCTCCAGAACGAAACTGTTCCGAGACAAGGCACGGAATAGAAACGCACCTATGACGAACGCAAAATAAGGGGACTTTTACTGTATGACTTTTTGTTACGGCAATATGCTGAGTAATCATGTCGATAGTAACAATGGCAATGATGGTTTGCATTGAGACAACACGTGACGAAGAGTACTGCCCGGGAGATCCATCATATTTTTTCTGATGGTATTAAAGGTGGTGGAGAAAAGATAATAATTCCAGTTTACTTCAAAATGTTTTTGAAAGGTTTTCCTACCCATCCCAAACAAATTTGTTGCTATCTAAATTTCTGTGTTTCTGTTTATGGCAGGCGACAAACATGATTTTGATATGGAGGCGTTTACGAATAATGTGTTTGAGGTCATAAGCAAGTCACAGGGTGTCTAACACGCAGCAATTCTACTTGCAACGCATGACAGGAGGGTGAGGAGTTACTTTTGATGTATTGAAGACAAAAGAAATTAGGATCAGACAGGCTACTTCTTCGAAAGTCATAAACAACGTCGCGAAAACGGAAATTCCATTATTGGAAAAACAAAAGTTGTTGCAGAATCTTGTTTTTTTTCCTGCGAGTATGCTCTTTTTCCCATAAAAAAAGTAGGTTTTTTCCTTTCTCTCTTCGTTTTCATAAACCATGTCCGACTTTTTCAACTTTCTACCTGAGGAAGGAGATGTGCCTCTCCCCATAAGCCAATATTATTCTAACTCTAAAACTGCGCAAGGCACTCTCCAAAATATTCTACTATCACAATTTGGTGTCGAATAAACGGTTTTGGTAAAATTCAGTTTCGTTCTATTCTGCGTGCCATCTACCTCATCCTAGATGAATTGCTAAATATTTTGTTGGACGGGGATCTCAAGCTGGATGATCCTGTACTGAATAGCTCCTAACCAAAAGGTCCGATTCGCACACGGCAAGTAAAAACCATCTTCTAACAATTTTTGGTTCGTTCATCGACGATTTTCATCACTCGGATTCAATTATGTTTATTCAGCGGGATGAGGAGAAGACGCTACCAACCGGAAGTATGCTCAGGGATTTGGCTCGTGAGATGGATTCTAGAAACTATATAACCGATTTCTGCTCCAGTGCACCAAAGACGTATTTTTACATATCATTGAAGGGCAAAACTTTCAGTCGAGTGAAAGGATATTTTAGTTGGATGCCAGGTTCGAAAAACCGTAAAATTTGAATCGCTGTTGCAGTTGATTTATGGGCCAAAAGATGGGAGTTTGACAATCAATTATTCATTTATTATCGTTTGAAACAAGCGGACAATGCAGGTGTCGTGTGTAGGATTTTCAAAAAGATTAAAATAACCTATTATAATTGCGTCATTATGGATGATTTGGAAGTTTTGTCTTAGGGGCATGAAGACATTGTGTGATATTAAAACGGAAATTTGGTGGCTGTGTTTCTTATGAGTTCTGCTGCTGTTGTTGCGTTCCATCCCATTGAAGGGAGATTGGATCGGATAAGGGGCCACAATTTCGAAAATGTCCCAGAGTAGGAGAGGCTAAAACCAAGATGGTGAGAATATTGCTTAACCATTTGGATGGAGGATGGTTGCGGAGTGGGTATTGGGTACGGGGTGGAAGTCGCTACTTTTTAATTATTGATTGAAATGAAATTGATTAATGATTGAAAAATGATCGAAGCTTGCTTAAATAGGCCTCTCACCTAACTCTAGACGATCTAGCCTGCGGCGCCAGGGAGAAATCACTTTGAGTTTAACGTGTCGTTTTTTGCCGAACTGAATTGTAAGCATGAATTTTAGAACTATTAGATACTTGTTTGTCACTAGGGTCAGAAGCTGCAACACGGAACCCTGAAAAAAGAAAAGGCCTATTTTTAAAAAATAGTATTAGTAATTTACGGAAAATAAAAGTAATAATGCCTTGCCGAGATGGAAAGACAGGCTTTCCACCACTTTAACACTTCTAACTCTTGGCCTTCAAAAGAAATCAAGTATAAGATAAAATTCCAAATGGTATAATGTAATTTCATTTCGTTAAATGGAACTTCATTTGGTTAAACGTACTCCATTTGCAAAAGTGGAATGCCATTTGCTTTCTGGAACTCCAATAGGAAAATGCAACTCCATTCAGTAAAATATAACTCTAATCGGTAAATGGAATTCCAATTTCCTTAGGGTAACTTCATTTTTTTAAATGGAATTCCAATTCGTTCAACGTAATTTCAATTGGTAAATGGAATTCCAATTCGTTCAACGTAATTTCAATTGGTAAATGGAATTCCAATTCGTTAAATGGTATTCCAATTCGTTAAATGTAAATTTAATTGCCGAAATGAAATTTCATATTGTTAAATGGAGCTCCGTTTGATTTAATGGCATTCCATTCTGTGTCTGTGTCTTTGTCTGTGTTTTTGTATGCGTCTGCGTCTGTGTTTGTTTTTTTTTTGTGACTGTGTTTGTGTCTATTTCGGTGTTAATTCTTCTTCAAATGCTCCTATCTTTGACCGAAAAATAATTTGGCGTGACTATCCAATTTCAAGCGATGAGAAAAAAATGGGGAAAATAACTGTAAGGTTTGAAACGTGGCCCATATCATGAGCAAATTATTACTGCAAAATTTCGCACAAGTGGGAACAGCGTTCGCTTTTTCCTTAGGAACAGCATTCAAAACGACCGCCTTTCCTTCCACTTGTGCGAATTTTTACGGAATAGAGTATAGAAATTCACATTGAGAAAGTTAGTACCATACTCCATTTGGTCACATTTTTACTTGTTTTCGTTTTCTCTGGGTTTTGGGAGATTCTTGCTCACGACAAATTGAATCCCAGTAACTTGACTGAGAGCATTGCAAAGCGGCACTTGTTTATTTGAAGTGTTAGTTTAGCTTGTCGTAGCCGCATAAACACCAGCTCCAAAGAATGAAGGTGTTTTGAAAAGGTTACTTCTTTACGCTACTTATCATCGATGTAAATTGGAGACAGGTGCTTCCCCAGCAGGTTTCCGAAAATTTAAATCTTTGTTGAAAAACCACTCCTTTGCGGTTTGTGCTATATGTTTTTGCTCTTAGTCGGAATTTTCCGATTGTTGTTATGAGGGATAAAATGTCTCTGGAACTATCGGCCACTGGTAATTATTAAAACCCGCATGTCAGATCTTACGTTGTGCAATAATTAGACCCCGGAGTTGATTCAGAGCGTCAATGATCAGCGGTATTGGGTACTTGGGCTCCACCAGAAACTCGTTTAGTTTTTTGTAGTCCCCCACCAGACGTTTCGCGTTAGGTCCTTTTGGCGTCAAATGAATCGGAGTTTGCCAGGGAGAGCGACTCGGCTCTATCCTTCCGTCTTTGCAATGCTGTTTTATGTTCTTATCTACCATTTCCATTTCTTTCTTGCACAATCGGCGAACAGGTTCTCATACTTGCTTGATTCTTGCGATAGTATGGAATTCGATGGGATTAATCTTTGCTTGACCGATGGGAATCTCTTCCGTCCGAAAAAGATCATCTTATCTCAAGATGAACCGCTTGAATGCGAAGAGATGCCCTGATTCTAGATGTGTTCTGTACTTGTACTTTTGTATTTCGTGAATCTTCGGAAGCGGGTTTTTGCTTTGCATTTCGGCTCTCTGTATTGCTGACTGTGGAGCACAACAGTATTTCGCCCACTTGTGTTGTCCGCTTTGCGTCTTACTCTCGGTGATACCTGGCCTGTTTTAGATGTCTCGGAAAACCTGTACTAATAAGTTCGTTGGTACTGAATAAGTGATTAATCGGTCCGCAAGCGACAGCGTCATGGCGCTGTTTTTGTTTTCGTTGATTCCAAACTCAATACAGAAATCGATAGATCTACCAGGTCCTGCAAACTTTGTACTAAGTTGACATGCTGTCGGGCATGTGTTCAACCCATCGTTCGTTGAGTGCACGGCGCCTTGAAATGCGGTCCTCCACAATTGTAACAAGCTGGGTTTTTTGCGGCTCTAATGGTGTTCCAAGTTCCTGTGTGAAACCTGTTGGGGTGGGCTCCCCGACGGATGATTGTCCGCGGTTCCCCGTTGCCACTGGTTCTTTGCCTTGTTGATTAGCATATTGCTGCCCGTTCCAATTCTGTCCGTGCCCGTTTTTTTTTTGATACTGTAGTTCACGTCGGAATCGCTCGCCACCGTTCTTTCTGTTAGTTTTGCATCGGCAAGACTTCTCGGGCATAACCTCTCGGCGCTTGCTATTGATCATGGCGTTTACGATCGTTCGGTCTATATCCATTACTTTGTTCTTCAAATAGATTCTGCTGGCAGTCATTCTCCCAATCTATTCTTGGCTTGTAGCCTTTCGGTTGATACGGTGGAAATCTGTCGTCTTAGATACGAAATCTGGCGGTCACTCTCCCAACCTGTTTTCGGCTTGTAATTCTCCTGAAACTGGTCTATTTTGAAATCGCCCGCCCCCGTTTTCTCTGTTAGGGTTTTGCTTCGGCTAGACTCCTCGGCCATGACCTCTCGGCGCCTGCCATTGGTCATGCCGCTCACAATCGTTCGGCCCGTATCCATTTCGTTGTACCTCAAATCTGTTTTGCTGGCGGTCACTCTCCCAACCAGTTTTCGGCTTGTAATTCTCCGGCTGATAAGATGGAAATCTGTTGTCATAGACGCGAAATCTTTCTCCACCGTTGTTTTGCCCGGAGCGCCCTTTGGTTTCTTGGTAATTCGGGGCTTAGTGATTTTCGCGATAGTTTCCACAGTTTTGTCGCTGCTCACCGTGCAGGCTGATAATAGCGTTCGGCAAAACTTCTACCCGCGAGTTCTGCGGTTTCTTTTGAACCGGGATTTCCATGTCGATGGGTTTTGATGGGTATTTCGGAATTTCGGCATCGCGACTGTTCCCCGTATCGCCACCTGACTTTGCTGGGTCACCACCGCGTCCGTAATTGTTTCGACTTTGAACCTCCCTGGGTTGTGGCGGCTGAATAGGTTGATGCTAATGGCGGTGCCGAACGCTGCGCGCGTCCACCGTTTCCGCTGCTTTCACTATCTGTCTCGTTGTCACTTTGCATTCTGGGATGACATCCTTTCTTCCCGTTACAAATTTTTTTTTCCAAAAATCTCTTGGTACACTGTCAGATGTGGAAGCGGGACCGACCAAGTTTAAATCGATCGGTCCTTCGCCTCTCAATTGAGGTTACCGCGGCATTGATTGCAGCAAAAAAAATGAATTCATCAACGAACTGGGCGACATGATCCGGAAGATTGCACTCAATCTGGAAGCAGCGCCTCACCGTCTGATCCTCCCGGAAGTTTTCAACGAGACTCGAAGCTGTGAACTGCTGCGCCTAAGAATAAACTACTTGGAAAGGCAAGGCAAGAAATGGAAAGTGGTTAGTCGCTTGAAATCCTTTAATTTAGGCTGGACTATTGAAATGAAACACGGCTCAGTGGAAGCGGAGATTTCTCATCAAGATTTCTTTATCTCGGCGAAACTTTGGCTCGTTTTACGCCAAGGCAGTTGTTTACAATTCAGTTCATCGTGGCCGATTCAGAATATGCAGAGTGTAAATGAATGCTGTAGCGGGCTTCTTTAGTGGGGTAACGTTTGGATATTAGAAGAGGTTCCAAATCAGCATCCAATCGATGAACGGCTCCTGAAGGATGTCCACTTTACTTTCGTGATGGGGAATAGATATACTTGACCCACTTTGGATACAGACGCAAAACTTTTTCGGGTTACACAACTTTCACGAGGAGTTCAATTACCTTCATGGCTGACTGAAGAGGGACAACTTATTTTCACGTTGACTCTCTCACGCGAAACACTGTTCGGGTTATCTGATTCAATGTGCTGTCGGGTTATCTGTCTCGTCATGATGTCGGGGTGATTCAACTTGCTATTAAAATAGCTACAATTTTCTCAGCTCTTAGAAAAAAATTCCATTCCCCGACGAACACCGAGCAAAAAAAACAATATTTGGTTGTTGATGCAGAGTGGTTCGTAAATATTCTGTGAGTCATTTAAACAAAATAGCATTTTTTGCTCTTGTTCTCGGAAAGTAGATCGAAGTAACATTCAGTTTTCCACTTCGGAGTAAACATTGCCGCAGCTACTTACGTCTTCAAGCAAAGAAATCTCTTGGCTTGAATTTGATGAGCTTGGGATGTATCGGCACGATCAAGTACGGAGCGCTCTTGAAAACATCATCTTATTCTTGGGTGTTCGAGCTACTCACCTGACCTTCTTCATCATGGGTTTCCAAAAGAAAAAGCTGTTGGACACTTACTTCCCAATAGAATGGGGGCATTTAAGTGATCTGGAGAACTTGGGGTGCCCGACCTTTGACAAACTGACATAATCGAAAAAGTCGATATTGAACAAGGTCTTTGTTTTTAAACTCTGATTGCACGAATCACCAACGTCGTTTCCACTCAACGTCCCTCTGAAGCTGGAAAAGTTTGAGCCAATGAAGATTTTAATGGCAGAGTATGTTGCGCATTGCTTTTCCGGATTTTTAAATAAAATTCAGGAACCATTCAAAGCTCACTGTCAATTGTACAGGAACGGAAAGATTGTGATCAGTAGAACCCAATTGGAATACGCTGCTCATGCTTTGGTCCGGCATTTTTCAAACATTGTAAACTATCGGTTTTAATACTGACTTTTAAAAAGTCTATCTGATAATCACATGCAGTTTTGGTTCTTTTATGCGACTGGTAGACTTGTGTTATGTAATATGTAATAATCTAGTGGACGGGCTGCGAGATAATATTTTTATTGGTGATCGGCAGGAAAATTTGAGCCGAATTATTTCCATCAATTCCAGCAGAGGAAAGTTAAAAAATCCGGGGTGGGAGGAATTCGATCCAGACCTTCTGCAACACATTAGCCTGGCGCGGGCTAATCAATCAACCAATCGCTGGGTCCTGGCTGAATGTTTTTCTGCTGCGGACCGCTGTGAGTTGTTTACATGGCTTGTCGTGGAAATTCAGATCAGGGTGCTTGGTGCTTTCGTCCCCTAGGCGGTGGCGCTGGATGCCGTAAGGGACCGCAGCCTCCATTTCAGACACGGCGGAGCATTGACGGTTTGAAGAAGCGCGAGCGTGGAATCTTGAACAAGAGACGCAGGCTGGCATGAAGGAAGCGTCCTCAACGGCTCAGCAATTACGATTGAAAATCCCTTAATCAGAACTGGGAGTTTCTCACCGTTCTGAAGAGGAAGAGTATCCTGCTGCAGTTACAATGCCAAATGAACGAGAAAGACTTCCGAAAACGATTCTGGCAGTTCGTGCAGACGGTCATGAAGGAACCACACGAAATCACTGGCGGTGCGAAGAAGGAAGCTATGGAGGTTCACTTCAAGACCGTCTCCTCGACCATCTCTAACACCCCATTGGACACAGCGTGGATTCCCACAGGAGTGCAGCTGGCCCAGATAGTGTGTCATACAGTACAATTAAAAAATTTCTCGCAATCGCCCACTTTCTGGCAACTGTTTTCAATGAAATCCTGCAGACAAGTGACCAACCCCAATCTTGGAGAATTAGTAATACAATTTTGATCTTCAAAGATGGTGAAGAGTCGGACCCCACAAAATACAGGCTAATCTCCTTGTCCAGTTTTATTGCAAAACTTTTTCACTCTTTTCTGAATTCCCGTTTGCTGCAGTTCGCATTGTTAAATCGATTGATTTACAATCCAAAACCAACAGTCACCAAAACCAACAGTCACCAAAACCTACAGTCCAAAAAAGGTTCGTTGATCGAATGAATGGATGTGGGCAGCTTTCTGTGAAGTTTCAAGCAATCATTTCGAACCACCGAAAAGCTCAGAAGGCAAATGTATATGCAAAAGCATATGGCTCCCTGCGACACGATCTTTTGCGATTTCGATTAGAACGCTACCCTATTCCGGCAATTTTCAGTACATACATCATGCGGTGTTAGTCCGATCTATATACCGTTGTGAGAACAAATTCCTTTAGTACCAAAATTTATGTCGGAATTTTTCAGGGCGATACAATGTCCTGCGTTCTTTTTCTCCTGTTTTCTTCTCTTTTGCAACGAATTTTGAACCTCGTTATTAAATGTCTGAGCAGTGTTGGGTTGTTGAAACCATCAAAATGTGTGATTCTCTGCTTAAAACAGGGAGTTGCTGATTTTCGTTAATTCAAACACGATTGCAGTCTGTTATCTAACACTCTTTCCAGTCCTTTCTAGTTTCTAAAGGACTGCCGTGTTCTCAAATTTCCAGATCCTTAACGCGGCCGACTTGATTCACAGCAAGCTCCAAAGCCTTCTCAACTGTCTTGACAAAGTCGCCATCCGTGACAAACAGACAGACAGACAGACAAACAGACAGACAGACAGACACAGACAGACACAGACAGATTGTCTGTTTGTTTGTCTGTTTGTTTGTTTGTCTGTTTGTTTGTCTGTTTGTCTGTCTGTTTGCCTGTCTGCCAGTCTAGCTGGGCGGATCGTTTTGGGAGGTTGGGCCCGACGGACCCAACCGGAAGCCACAACCAGCCTCCCAAACCAGCTTTTCTTCCGTCTCGATGGTTGCCTGGCTGTACCTTCCAAAATGCCCCATGAACTTTTCAAGGTCAGCAACTGCGGAGTCACCTTCGTTCGTGTGGTACACGAAAATGTCGCAGGCCAAGAAGGACTGTATGGAGCGGGAAGTCGTTTCGGGAAGACAGGAACCGTTTCAACAGGCCGTTCTTTCGCTCGCACTTGTTGCTGGAGATGAGATGTCTATTTTCCCGCCGAGCGAATTCTCCTTTGAAGTGGTTGACTATTCCGCCTGTCAGGAACTTGTTGGGTGGTACTCAACAGTTACGCAATACTTACTAATAGTATGGTCTAGCTACCTAGTTAACCCATTCATACCTACCCTCACATTCTCTAATGTACTTATTCAGCTATTGTTGCGTACATAATTCCGCCATGTCGGCAGGAAATAGTACGTTAGATCAGGAACTATTTTATATCCTTGACTATATAAGTGTGTGTTCTACAGTAATTTGGAACAGTTCCTTTCTTTCCCCTCTAATCTCTCTACCAGTAAAGTCTTACTACTATTCTTCTCCTATTACTCAGTCTAATAGCTTGTATGTTCAGGTTCTTCCGTCCTAGTAGGGACGAAGGCCTAACAAACTCTTTGCATTCGCCTTAGCGATCCGTGATTTTGTCCAGGTTGAGGAAGCAGGCAGCCGAGTCAGTCTGGATTTCCGTACCGTTTGCGAAGCACTCCGCTAAAATGGGGTGCACCTCATTCTTTTGAAAAAAAAACGTACTGGAAATAATATTGCTTAGATTTTTTTTTGGATCATAAGCCATTTTTTTTGAATAATTAAATAACACTAATTGCAACTTATCAAAGAACATCACATTTGAGAAAATCAATTAGTAAATCTCAAAAGATCTATTCAATCAATCAGAGAATTCAAGAGATATTGGCTTACACTTTCACTCTGAATCACTCAAATCTGAATTCGGGCCGACTTCTCTTCCGCCAGCAACAAAAGAAGAACGCCCTTTCTCTTCTCATCCCGCATGCCCCGATCGGGATTGCCCCTGCCCTACTTCTGCGTAGTGCCGATCCAGACGCCGTCAGCGTAGCCGACCTCTCCGGGACCTCCCAAAATGACAGGTGTGTGCCCCAAATACACCGAGATGGCCTCCTTCACCAGCGTGCACCAATCCGAGACCGCCCTTTCGCTCCTCCCTGTGAAGGCAGAAATGGTCACTTGGGTGTAGGTCCGCCAGGCGCACATCTGTGCAAAGAACGACAGGAATGTCCGGTAGCTGATGTGGCTGCCCTCGAGAAATCCTCCATTTGGAATCCAGAGCGGCGGCAACCGACGCGATGCGGCATTTCGAGTCGACCTTGAAGTTCCCTACGCCGGCGGAGCTAGATTTGCTTGGTGCACCACTACACTCAGCCGGTATCGGAGTCGCAATTGAAAAGAGAACGACGGCCATCAGTCTACTCACCAGTCGATTACCGTTGCTGTCTGCTCACCTGTCTCTGTTTTTGTTGAAGAACTGTCTGGCCGTCCCCAAAGTACTCTACACCCTACGTACTTCACAGGCGTGGACGCGACCTGACAAACTGGTGGAGCTGGACACCGTCATCCGAACGTGTTTGTCCACCATCACCAACACTGACATGTCCGACAGCGTATGGCGACAAGCTACCCTTCCAGTCAGCAGGGGAGGTCTAGGCATCAGGCAGACAGTTGAACTATCCCTCCCGGCGTATCTCGCCTCGGTTCACTCTGTATTTCCCCTGATGAAGCAGATCTTCCCGGATGTTGACTTGGACGACGCTACCGCCGAACCAACTCGACGGTGGACAACGGCGACCGCTTCTCTCCCCCCGGCTGAGCTGAAGGTGCAGAAGCTCTGGGACAACGCCTTGATCGACTGCGCCGCGCAGAGCATGCATTCGACTGCCACAGATAGAGACAAGGCGCGTCTATTGGCAGTGGAAACGTTAGAGGCCGGAGCGTGGCTGAATGCATTGCTCATTCCCAGTCTGGGTAACTTGTTGGATAACGTGTCCCTGCGTGTGACAGTTGCTTTGCGCTTAGGTGCGGTTGTATGTCTTCCTCACAGATGTATGTGCGGGAAGGAAGTCAATGGAAACGGACACCACGGACTGTCCTGCAAGTTTAGCGCGGGTCGACACAGCCGTCACTCCTCCCTAATTGACGTCCTAAAACGCGCCCTAGTTAGCGCGTCCGTGGCGGCAATCCGCGAGCCTCCAACGTTGGTGCGGCAGGACGGCAAAAGACCGGACGGTATGTCGATGGTCCCATGGAAACAAGGCAACGCGCTGGTTTGGGATGTGACCGTCTGGGATACTATGGCACTCACATTGGTGGATCTATGTCCACCGCAGGGCGAGCAGCCCACGACGCGGAGCTGAGCAAGCGCCGCACTTATCCGGACTTGGAAGGGCGTTTTATCTTCGTTCCCGTCGCATTCGAAACGTTTGGTGTTTGGGGGAAAGAAGCAAAGGAATTAATTTCGGACATCGGAAAGAAGATTACTGACCATACGGGGGAGAAAAGGGCCACGGAATATCTTCGTCAGCGTATTAGCATAGAGCTTTCACGTGGCAATGCAACTTCCGTTATTAACACTATCCCTAAGACACGGGGCCTTGAGGAGGTTTTTTCCGTCCTGTGTGTGAAGAACTAGTTTTTTTGTTGTTGTCTTGAACTTTTATCTCTAGTCGGAAACGCTGTTATAGTGAATTAATAAATCATCAATCAATCTTCAGTAATGCACAGCGAACAGATTCCATGCGTCATAACTCCGCCCCCTGACTTTGGATCAAAATTCTGCTGAAGCCATTCGATTCAGAATCATCGAATTGACTGGGACTGATTGCCAAACCCCAAATTTGATTAGTGGCCCTAAAGCTCAATTTTACCATTTTTCGGGAGCGCGAGAACGTCTCCTAGATTACGCCGAGCCTTCAAACTATCATTTTGATCTGATCCCTGCCTGGGAGGAAGAGCGTGCCACAGCGCTGCGACGAAGTCTAAAAAGACAACAATGAAAGTGATGTAATGGCCCCCGAAGAATGCATTGCGCGGGACGAGCTGCTCCTCAAACACTAGTTCTATGATATTGGATTGCATTCAGCATTTGCTTGAAATCGTGCTCTCAATCTTTTTCGATGTCACAGCCCAGGTCAAGAAGGTACCGGTCCGATCTTTGGTGTCCTGGTAGACGTTATTGTAAACAGATGGAGTGAGTGGTAATTCCTTGGCGGATAATTCCCGGTAAGCGAAATCTTCTTGTCTAAGGAACGGTGTGACCCTATTCCAGGTCTCCCGGTGGGTAAGGCGGTGCGGGAAGTCACTCTTGCTCATGTCCTTCAGTTTCAAAGCTGCCAGGAAGTCAATCAGCTTCAACGGAATTTCCAGTAAGAACAACGAATCCGAAGTTTGATGCCCAAGATTAGATTGCAAATGTCCATCTGCATGATCTTGATTCCGTTCATAATCTGCTTTTGCCGGATGATGCCGTTAACAAGGCACCATTTCAAGATGAACATTCCGTCAAAGTCGTACTCACCCAAGAGCCTGAAAACAGGAACTACAAAATTCAAGGAAGTACTCAATTAAAATCATGGACAATTGCCATACAGTTAGGAATATGCGGACTGCTGAGAAACTTGCAAAGCTCATCATTGATATCATTTCCGATTGGCTCATCCATTTTGGGAAAGTATTCACCGAAACTGTTTTGGGCGAGCTATGTTCGAAGAAAACGTTCAGAGATTGTCTGAATTTCCTTCAAACAATCTTGAATCATTTGACACATGAACTGACATCGATGGAGTGTGCTCTGATCGCACCCCTTGCCGCAATTGTGGCACCAGTATTTCAGTCCAAGTATGGGATCAATCGAAAAACAGACGTCGAAGGGATTGTTTCGCTGAAGCAGCATTAGTAGTTTCCCAGTAGCCTCGCCTTTTCAGATTATTTTTTTCCCGTTAGTAAAAGCTCTGATTTGGTACGCGAAAAAACCGCCTCGGATTTCGGAAAGTATGCCAGTTTATATAGACCTTTCATGCTAGTGTTTCCAGTTGAGCAAACGAGCTCCAACGCTAAATTATTTGTGAGCCAAGCCTTGAGCCCGTGGCCTGCCCCGAGTTTTTGTAGAGCCTCGTGCCTTCTTCCCGCAATTCTGGAGTAGATTCATCAATGTCAGCGTGAATCTTGGCCACCACCAATGTCTGGGTCAAGCAAAGATTGTCCTCGTTCTTAATTTGAAAGATTTACCTCAGACTTTTACAGATTCAGACGCTGAGTCAGGTACGACCACATGCCGTCCATTTTCTAACAGTCGTTTTTTCCAATTATAACAAAATTAATCCATTTTTTCAATCTAAATGAAACAAGAAAATAAAAACGAATAAACATTTGTTTTAAATTTAAATTTAAAATTTAATCTCCCTACCCATCGCAAATGAGCTTGCATATTGTATGCTGTATGTACTAAATATATCTTGTATTTTTTATAACTAGGGATGACATCAAATGACAAAAAGGTCAATTTGATTTGATTTGAATTCCATAAGGCAAAGTCAAACATATTACTCTAACATGGAATTCGTTTACTCAAAATTTTTTAATACTTGACTATATAAATATGTACATATAAAAATTTAAAAAATGTTTAAATTAAAAAAAATGTTTGTACGATAATGTTTCTTTTTCTGATATATTCCATATAAATTATTATCATTACTCATAATATATGGGCACTGGAGATAAATCTCCGACTTACAGGTCGATGGTCGCTAATGAGTAATAATCCCAACACACACCGACACACGTAATTTGTTCTGTTCTTGAATACATGTCTGCCTATATAGTAAATACATTGATTATGTTTTGATTAATTTTTTTATTTGTGCGATTTATTTATCTTTATTTGAATATTTGTTATTATTCATTTAATTGCATTTATTTATTTATTTCATTTAATTTTTTTATTTACATGTATATGTGTGAAGAAATTTATTTGTTTCATTTTTTTTTGTATTTATATGTATAAAGATATTTATTTATTTACATATGTATATAAATACAATAATTAATAACATATATTTATATATATATATTTATATATTTATATAAATATATTTATTTCTTTATTTTATTTGTATTTATTTGTTTTCTCCGACGACCTTCATAGGTCACCAAAGTCAGCAAGTTGGCTAAGCCTAATGCAAACAAGAAGAGCGCGTTGATGTGTGCTTACTGCCAATTGCCAATCAAGCAGTCGATGCCATTTTTTCGTTGGTTATTATAACGCGATGATCTGGCTTATTCAATTCAGGACTCAATTGAAAATTCCGTCAATCCCGTCAATCCTGTTCAATTAATCCCGTTATAGGTTGAATTCCATGGAATCCAGTCGGATCCATTTGAATCCCGTCGTAGGTTCAATCAATTCTGTCACAGGTTCAATATACTAAGGAAATCTTGCCTTGTTTAGGATGTGTTTGTGTCTGTGTCTGTGACTGTGTGTGTGTGTTTGCTTGTGTGTTTCTCTGCGTGTGTGTTATCATTGTCTGAACTTCTGTCAAACTGTCTGTCTTCTTGTTTGTTAAGTGGCGTGGGCGAGATCCTGCATCAATTCTTCGCCTGGCTCAGTCAGAGCACAAGGTAATCACCGTCCTCGGGCCCATCTCCTACGACCGACCTCGTGCTGCTGAACCACCAGCGCCAACAGGTGGATTTGCTGCTGGAGTGTTTCCGAGCTCAACGCAGCTACATCAACAAGCTTCATGACGAGTCCGGCCACCTCTTCAACGAGTCGGAAGATGCTGAACGCAGTAACCTCACCGCCAAACAACAGACGCGTTTCCCGGACAGGTGTTTATGGATAGCTTCCTAGTGTTAGAGGCGTGGCTGGGAAAGATTTTCGAGGTTTCTGAGAAGTTCATCTAGGTGGATGATTCGTTCAATGCTGAAAGTCAGCTAGAAAAGCTGAAAAATATCGAAAGGTGAATTGCATATCTTGCAAGGGCATTCCGTAAAAATGATGCTAGGGAACGCGGCGGCCGCGCTTAATGAGGTGCTCACGAACAACGTTAGGACCACCGAAATCGTTGCGAAGATGCAGAACCCAAAGAAAATCCACGGTGATAATGATTGTTGTCTGTCTGTTTGTGTGTACACCCCACATCGCCAATTCGCTCCACAACTTCACTAAACGTTTTTACTCTGCTTGATAAAAATTAGGTTCATGGCATAATGGCGGACGAGAAAGTCCTACAGAACCCTTATCGAACTTCTTGACACAGCAGCACAAGAACGGCTCGTACACATGAGGCCATAGTTTTCGGTGGCAGACATTGGGTAGACAAGAATAATCCGAGTTCGAGCCGAATTCAGATACTGCGCGCACTCAATCTTACCCACAAATGATCATGATCATGATTATCTGAATTGATTGATTGAATAAGTTTATTTATTCTGCTGGAATTTGAGCAGTTTGCAAAAAACTCAAACCACCCTGATGATGCCACCCAGAATTGTGGCCATATCTGTATATCCATAGTTGTAACGGAACAACAATTTCTTGGCCCGGGTGTTAAACCATAAGAAAAAAAATGCGCAGGATGCTCGCCCCTAAATGTTCCGCCCGTCTTCGCTGTTATGATGTTGGATTTATCCCGCTATTTATGTACCATCAATCCAATGTATCCATCAATATTCATCAATCACCAATTATCTATTACCAACTCTTAGTTTCATCATTTTTTTACGTAATTGTTTTTACGTAGATTTTTGTAACAGATGGCGGTACGTGTCTCGGAATTTAATAAACCCGCACCAATCTTAACTAAGATAAGTGAATTATTTCATATTTTTCTTTTCGATAATAACACGGAAGGAATAAAGTATTTCGGATTACCAATTTGTTCAGTTTCAGGATGTGTGCAAAGGTGAGGAAATGTATTCCAATCCAATTCTTCTTCCAGTCTGGCCTTTGAGGAAACGTGTTCCAATACCAAGTCAGGTCACTAGAAAAACTGTTTTGGAGTATTTCAGCAGATGTGTAGCGGCGAGGAACCAGTGTTGTTAAAATTATTTATAATAATATTTAATATGCCAAAAAACGGTATTTTTGTTTTAAATAAAATCGATTTTAATTATTTTTAAATCGAGATTTTGTGAAATGCAATATTTAATATTATTTAAATTCCTCAACTGTTTCCCGATTTTATTCATATTCAATTTTAAACAATCAAACCATAATGACAATTAAATAAAATAAGCTATTTAAATAGACCAGATTGTACGAAGTCATATGGCTGAAAGTATTGCAAAAAATCAAACAAAATCTCGTTCCAAAGTAAAATTTGCACAAGGGAAAAGTGTTCCATCTCCCCATGTGATATGATGAAGCACCGTAGTGTTAAATTACGTATGCCGCCAGTTATTTTGGAATGTTTAAGAGATGCGACCTGTACGCCAAGAGTTCTTCAGTTTTTGCCATTTTTCGGTTTTCGGCTTATAGAGAAGCTAACCTTGATCATGCCTACCTTGACCGACCCGTTTGCTGGGTCGGCCAAATCTAAACTCAAACCTCTTGCTAAGCCAAAGCGACCAGTTTTCGATGGAAGTTTTGGCATCATATTTGCTTCCACTTCTCTTGAGACTACCCACTCCCAAGAGACTCGCGCCACCGGAAGAATAGCCTGAATACTTCGACTTGGCCAAGAAAATCGGCAAGCGTGGTCGCCCAAGCGAATCTCTGGTATGGAATCATTTCCGTTTTGATACTGAGAAGCAGACGTTTTTATGCTTGACATGCCCGAAAGAGATCACCGGATTTCATCAGCAAAATGCAAAAAACCATGTTCGCGTTCACCATCCGAAGGAATATAAGCAGTATGAGGCAGCTGAGCAAGGGAAAAATCTTGTAAAGAAGCAGAAGAAAGCAGCTGAGCCAAAGCGACTTGTGCAGCAGGAATTAATTTCAACGAATGAAAAGCCATATTCGGTCAACAGCACAGGTAATCCTCTTCCAATTTATGCAGCATATTGATTGATTGGGTAACCATTGTTGAGCGAACTGGGTATTTGATTGCGTTAAGTGCAAGAGGATAGCCTGAATATACAACTGATTGGTTGTTTTTTGAGTTACCTATTTCGTAAAATTCCTTGACTTCCTCAATCAATCCTTTTGTGCAATTACTTTAGCGTTACCCTGGCCTTTTGTTAGTAAGTCTATCGCGTGTTTCAGATACAAGAAAATTCTACGCCAGATGGCACCGATTGTTGCTGCAAACAAGTCCGCAAACACAGTCGAACATCCGCACACTTCTGTCACTTTTGTCACTTTATTTGTTATTTTTTTTTAATTTAGACATATTAACTAAGAAAGGGATAGCTGAGTCGTTTCTCGGATTAACAGCCCATTATGTGGACTGCCGCGACCATAAAACACAACACATGTCACTGGCTTGCCGATCATTTCCGTCCCCTCGTGCCGCGGAGGCAGTCTTCAAAGCTGTGGATGAAATTCTCGCAGAGTGGGGTCCAGACTATCGCCGCATCTCAACAATTATTACGGATAACGGATCGAACATGGTGGCCGCTTTCAAGGACTTTGACGAGGACTACACCTATTTGTCTTAGAACGAGGAGTTTGAAATGGAGTGGGCGGGAAAATCGAAAGATGACTGCGATGACGCTGCTGCAGAGACGGCCGCATTCTGGAAATTTGAGCTTGAAAGTGAGAAGCTATTTCTGAAATACAAGCGCCATAGCTGCTTTGTTCTCCGCCTGCAGATCGTCATTCAGGCCTTCGAAAAAGATTGCTATATCAAGGCTATCCTCAGAAAGGTGATTAACGTCGTGAGTGCTTTCCGGAATCTACAGTTGCCATTTCTGAACTGCTGAAAGTGTCTGGCCTGACGCTCATTGTTGATGTAGATACGCGCTGGAACTCGACCCTTCTAATGCTGCGCCGACTAGGGAAAGTGAAAAAAGCTCGTCCAAGATATCCTGATGGCCCATCTCAAAGTACCAGATCGCACGAAGGAAATGATCGATCATGTTATCACTCTCTTGGGCAAATTCGAAACAGTATGTAGTTATTCCATGTCGGTTGGCTATCTGTCTGTCTGTCTGCATCTGGATTGTCCGTCTCTATGTTTTTCTGTACCTTACCCAATATTTTGTCTTTAATCTGTCCTTCTTTGTTTTTCAAATTTTTAGATCAGTTCCAACATGAGCGGCGTAACCGAGGCTACCTTGCAGAATTGCATTTCCTACATCAGGGCCTGAACATCGATCTTGAAAATATATCTGCCGAGCTCGGAGGTTTAAATTACGATGAGAATGGATTCGACAACCCCTTTCTTGAGCTGATGCGTTATATGTCACACGAAATGGGTAGGGTATTCAGTCCGTGTATCAACCCAGTAAACCCGAAATTTTAAATTCATTTTTAAATATATTTTAAGTCAATAAGGCTATTTAAACAACACTAGGCGAAACGTATTCAAAACCAACAAAATAATCAATCAACAGGTCAAACTGTAAGTCCAAATTCAGGTACTTGTTCCGCGCTGTTTTCAAGAACAACGAGTAATTATGGGTGAGCTGGAGAGAGACTTGTTCCCATTCAACGCCAATTAATAAATTTCGAGATTCTTCAGCCGTGACAGGTTTTCCATGGAAAAGAAAAGAGAAAATAAAGGGAAAATTTGTTTTACATCAAGCGGGAAAGTGAAAAATATCCCTTAGTCGTCGTTCCTATTCTTGAATCGAATTCCTAAGCAAATGTAGAATCATTTGCCCAGCAATCAATGATCAACTGACTACTTTAGGATTAAACGGCCTGCTCAGCTATCAATGAATCGCCAAGCTCGATGTCACTCGTATCCCACTTCTCCAACCCATCAAAACCCATCTTGGCTTACCAGATTTATCGTAAGCAATTCCAGCTATCCACTGCTTTTTTGGTTTTGGAGAAGCCTCAGTGGATCACATGGAATGTTTTCGCATGACATCTGATATCTGGATGGGCGTTCGCTTGAGAGTTCCTATCCGCTTTGGAGGATCCCTGAATGGTGTAAGAGCCCTTGGGCAACCGTTGTCGTCATCGTCGGAACTCACATAACAAAAATCTGACTGGCTGACTGATATTGTTACGTCAAGTGACAATAAACTTCGGGGACTCAGGGATCTGTGTTGCGGAAGAATGCCGACGGAATGCGCAAATCGTCGCTCACCCAGCAACATGATGCAAAAAAATATCCTACAAAATAGTACCGAAGTTTGGTACTACTCCGCCGGATAAAACGATTGATGCGGACACTCGCTCAAATGAGCAGCTCGGGTCAACGTGTGAAAATTCTATAAATAGGAGCGGCCAAACAATTGGAATAAAAAAGCATGACACCTTAAAGAGGTTAAGCTTGTCATGAAGCCGAAAATCATTTCGGTCGACAGGTCCGTACACGAAGATTTTCCGCTACGCAGCGGATGCAATAGACTTCCGCCGCACGCTCCTCGAGGAAATGCATTACTTCCGCGCCACTCTCTACCAGTCCAAAATAGATCTCTGCAATCCAGCCCTCTAATATAGTCGGACGAGCCGCTTTGGCCTTGATAAGCTTATTGAGGCAATATGTCATGAATACATACGATTTTCCGCATGGTCTCCTCTTCATCATCCCGAGCATATTCATCTGGCTCTGCGGGGATGAGCTTCTTGTCGTACTTGACGTAGTTCTGCAAACACATTCCACATTCTCAATAGAAACAAATGAAGAGCGCCAAGTAAATACCAGAAGGTACCTGCTCAAAGTGTTGCTGATAAGTCACATCCTCCAGCAGCTCGGATCCTAAAAAGTTCTCATCCAGCTTGTTGTCGTAATGGGGTAAATTGCCCTTGGCTGCATTGTGAATCTGAATCTTCAGCACCGCTTCTCGCCATAAATCATATATCGGATGGGGTTTCGTTGGATCGTTGGAGTATTTGAAACGCGGCATTTCCGCCGAAACTTTTCGCTCTGTAGGCGCCTTCCCTTCATGCCACCATACAACCATATGAATATGATTGCCGCAACGTTTTTGCATTCCACTCGGTACCACCAGTCTCTCACACGTCCGTAGACATTGTTTTCCGTCCGAATGAAGTGCTCCGTGAAGCCCTCGAAACGCTGCAAAAGGCCTCGACCATCTCCACCGGAAAGTGCACACAGTGAAATTTCTCTGCAGCAAATGAAAAAATCAAGAAATTATCGAGCCTGGAAATCCTGTTTAAGCGCTTACTTACTACTAAGTTCGGTGATCTTCGCCTTCAATTTCGGATTTTCTTTGGTGCAATCAAGATTGAACTTGGATGTGGGAATGATCTTCGAACGCTTCCCCCCACTTCCGGTCGTGGTTGCTTGCATGGGGCCGTTCACCGGGCATCTCGTGCAAGCAAGCAACTCTAACCAGTCGTCGTTTTGCGTGAGGGTAACGAGACGGGCAGGTTCTCCTAACAGCTTAGCCAGAGCTTTTAGGTCGAGACATTTGAAAGACATGAAAGACTTACTGTTGGGCAGGTTGGCGAGCATGTTCGTTCCGATGCCGAAGTCCACCAATAATCTACGATCATAAAAGACGGAAGATTTTTCGAATCCAATGCGAAAGATTGCACAAAGCGCGCACCTTCATCGTTGACTCCAAGGTTTTTTCATCCTCTAGCGATTGATCCGGCAGAAATTTGGCGACTGGGCGGCGCTCCTTGCGAATCAGTTGTGAGCAGTTGAAGCAGACGGCTTCGAAAAGGGTACGTGTGGAAATGTCATACCCATACTGGTAATATTTTTTGATGCCCTCCGGGCTCTTGCTAGAGGCTGGGGTTGAAAGGACTGGAAGCCGAACATATTTAAGGCTATAGAGCTGGTGAACTTGCTGCATTCATAACTATTTTCACCCTCAAATTGGCATCAAAAAGGTTAAAACTGGTTTCAACTTGGTTGGCGGTGAAATCTGATAATTTCACCAGTTTGATTTAGTTCCCTCAATTTCCGGCCCTCCCTTTATTCATGAACAAGATGCGGTCAGGCTGTTCTCTGGATCGTTTCGCTTTGCGCAGTCGACAAGTTAGGCGTTTTCATCAGAATGCCATGGGAGAATCGGGTTCTCGGCGGCAGAAAGCTGAGTCTCCTTTTTGATGTCATAAAAACGAGTCAGGATGGAATTGTGCGCCAGAGAACATTCCGGATGAAACGATCGAAAACATCTCAGGACTTCAAGCTTTATCTCGCCGTTGCGTGGAACTTTAACTGTCGCTTCTACTTTCAGACTGCTGAGGCACTGTATTGACTCGTCCGTTTAGGCTTTTTTTCCGCCGGAGCTAGGTGACTACGAAGGTTAAACCACTTGATAATGCTCTTTTTTTAATTAATTCCCGCGTGCACAATTTCACTTCAGATTTTTCAAAACATAGTCGATTTGAAGCCCCAGTTTTTCTATTGTAAATTTAACACGTTTCGGCCAGGATCGCAAAGCATGATTAGTTTTACCAAGTTGTGAATTCGGGCACGCTTCTCGCATTACCCGTTTTAAAGGTGCTTGCAATAGTAATAGCAGCATGATCAAACAATTTTCAGTTAGACAGACAAGGTTAAGTACAAGGTTATTACCCATCCAGTGCTCTTTCGGAATGAACTTGCTTACGGAATTTCAAAGCCATTTTTGGGTGATTCCGGAAGAGTGCGTTGGAGCCCTGTCATGGTGAAGACGACCTTGTTTTCAAGTTCTACCGGATATAGTTTCGGAATGTCGTTCTTGAACGGCGGCTTCATAACATGTTGGATATAGTACTCATAGTTGACTTTCGTTCTGGGTTTGACAAAGCGGATCTCAATTTTTTCACGGGAGCAAACGCTAGCAACAAACATGAGGCCCTTTGGTCTCAATTCCTTCCAGAATTAAGACTCAACTTTCCACTCTCCGGACTCTGTTATCCCTGAAGCTTTAAATAAATTTTTCGGATTCCGTTAACGTCAATCAGATAAACTCAGCTTTCATCAATGGTGATAACATTCTTCGACTTCCCGCCGTTGATGTAGCGCAGGAACCTCGAGCCTCGGTTCAGTCGTCGTTCAGCCTGCTTGTTCGACAAGGCATGAACACGGCACTTTTCCCCACCTTCACCTCCAAATACTAAATAATGACGCGAGCAATGGTAGTAGCCGAAACACTGTACTTCAAGGATAACGCAGAACCGGTCAGCGGATTCGGTCCTTATCAATGGCAACCACCAGACTAGGAGTTCGGAGTTTCGTGGAGCCACGGGATTTCATCGATAACGGTGCAGTAGCGCTTCCGGCTTTCTTGTTGATATTATTCCTGACGAAATTAGATACTGCTCTTTGAGAAGCAACGATATTCTTGACCTTATATGTTTCTACAATTTTCTGGATGAATATTTCAAACTGACCAATGTCACAACAGACTCCTTCAGACACAAATTTTGTTTGCGACTCATATTTGCTTCCAAATGAGACAAGAAATATATCGCACATGTGAAATTAGGCGGAGTACGTGTTAGGTTTCTGAGATTCAAAAATCAAATAGGGCGCTTTGTGCAGGTGTGAATATAAGCCACTGAGCACCATCAAGTGGTTTAGTTTCTGTACAAAGACTTATATAAATGAAGAAAAACAAAGTAACAAAAAGGTATTCTCAACATAACCAAGTCATACCGTCATTAGCGTTTGCTGGGATCGAAGTCGAAGCCGCTGGGCATAAACCCCACTTGCTTCCATTGCCCACCACTGCAATTTAATTTCTCTATTGTGACAGTGAAATCAGATGTAATAACCGGTTTCGAACACGTTACCTCTCCAGCTATAACAAAAAAAGCTGGATGATTGTGGGGTCCAACAGAGCCTGGGCGACGCCACCATACGTGGTGCGGTGGATTTTGTAGTTAAAGACCTATGCCGTGCGCAGCGGATAGGGGTGGACGTCAGTTTGGAATAAACTTGGGGAAATAACCCATCAATCTATTCACCAGTCGATTACCATTTCTGTCTGCTCACCTGTTTCTTTTTTTTTGTTGAAGAGCTCTCTGGCCGTCCCGAGAGTACTCTACACCCTACGCACTTCACCGGCGTTTACGCGACCGGACAAACTGTTGGAGCTGGACACAATCATCAGAACTTGTTTGTCGACCATAACCAACACGGACACGTCTGACAGCGTATGGCGAAAGGCTACCCTTCCAGTCAGCCGGGGAAGTCTAGACATCGGGCAGATAGTTGAACTATCCCTTTCGGCGTATCTCGCCTTGGTTCAATCTGCATTTCTCCTGATGAAGCAGATCTGCTAGGATGTTGACTTGGACCCAACCCGACGGTAGACAACGGCGACCGCTTTTCTCCCCCGGCGGAGTTAAAGGTGCAGAAGCTCTGGGACAATCCCTTGATCGACTGCGCCGCGCGGAGCATGCATTCAACTGGCGCAGATTGACAAGGCACGACTTCTGGCAGTGGAAACGAAGGAAGCCAGAGCGTGGCTGAATGCATTGCCCATTCCCAGTCTGGGTAACTTGTTGGATGACGTGTCCCTACGTGTGGGATATGTGACCGTCTGGGATATTAAGGCACCCTCTCACATTGCTTGATCCATGTTCACCGCAGGCGGAGCAGCTCACGACGCGGGACTGAACATGCGCCGCACATATCCGGACTTGCATGGTCGTTTTATTTTCGTTCCCGTCGCATTCGAAACGTTTGGTGTTTAGGGGAAAGAAGAGAAGGAATTGATTTCGGACATCGGAAAGAAGATTACTGATTACTTATTTCTAGTCGGAAACGCTGTTATAGTGAGTTATTAAAATCATTATTTAATCAATCCATCGATCAATCAATCCATTTAACAAACAATCCATCAATTATTCAAACATAAAATGACAGGAAACTAGTCTCGAACTCAACGGCATCGATGTCTGCATGCTGCGTTGCAAATGGGTGACGGAGGGATGAAGGAGATGGCGGGAGTCGGGGTGCGCGGTGACCGGCTGTTAACAGTGACGGCGCGACATTATCCATGGAGGTTTCCTAGCCAGCCGGTGTGTCCTGCTGGTATTGCTGGTCGCTAGGGGGAGATGTGGTTGTCATTATGGGAGCCGGTTATTGTTGCTATGACGAAAAGTTTTGCTACTGGTCGTAGGCGTTGGAAAAGATTGCTGCCTGTCGTTTGCGCGATCATGTCTGGGGAAGAAAAATAATTTTGCCTCTGATCTGTCTGTGTGTTTGTGTATGTGTCTTTCTGCCAGCCAACCAGCCAGCCAGCCAGCCTGTTTGTTTTTGTTTATCTGTCTTTTAATATTTGTGTAACAATCAGTTTGGCTTGATTACCTCGCACGCAGTTCTGGGCTGCCGATGTTGTACTTGTCGCAGAGCTGCTACATTCCGAAATTCTCCATGGAAATTTTCAGTTCAAACGTCATTTATTCGCGCGAATGAAAATGATAAAACAACGTATGGAAATACGATAAGCTCGTTCCAAAAAAAAAAATTAAATTCTCCTCTATGTGGACTTCCTCCATCGTAAATATGATCTTCATGCCGGATTCTATCATCTGCGTTAAGTACAGCAAGTAAAGCGCCACAACGTCGATCTGGAGGAGAGGATAGAGGTACGCCTTGCAACTTATAGGGTCTCCATCCTGCACCTCGAAACGAGAACGCAGGGCAAATGTCGAGTCTGGTCGTTCTTGAATCGTTCGAACTGGTCAGCTTGCGACATCCAACTGGACAGGGTGCTTAAAATACACTTGACGGCTGCAAAGTGAAGCAAAACTAATAAAACATGGGCAGTCAGACAAAAAAAAATGGATGGACAAACACTCACTCAAACAGGCCGACAAAGGAGGCAGGCAGGGAGGCAGGCAGTAGGAAGACAAACAGCTTGACAAACAAGCAGGCAAGCAGAGAGGTATGTCTGCCTATTTCAAAGTACCCGGACAAGTCCATCTTCTTGCGCACGCACACTTACCGAAGTTGGTTGCGCACTTTTTCGGCCCTTTCCAGGTTTCTTAATTTGTTGAAGTTTTGACTGACCCATGTCCGGTTGGCCTTCACGTTGTCCTTTTTCTGTTCCCGCAAGGCGCGCCAGACGTGCAGCAGTACCACGTAGTCAACTTCATTCCTGGAGAACTTGTATACGGCAGGAGCGGCTGTCCGGCTCGCGGCCGATTATTGAGCGGTGAGTTTCTGGGATCATCTCCACAATGGTGAGGGTTTCCTCTGCGCATCGGTGCGCCTGGTTTTGGAGGACGCACCTGAAAGGAAAATGGAATAAAGTAAATCAAATGAACAGCCCAGTGCGGATATCCTAACGAGACAATCAACCAATCAATCATACAGCCGAATGCGAAAACATTCCCAGCAAAAAAATATTGGAAACAACGCATTTCCTCGTACACCGCTCTCACCTTCGGCATTGACGAGTACACTGTGCATGCCGCCCATGCCGACCGTATGGATGGGGTGGCGGTCGGTCCGGTTGACCGCCATGAAGAAGGGATTTCTTTCACGAGGGTAGGATCCTCCAAGCCGAGTCGTTCGGCCTCGTTGTTCCCATATAAGAACAATTTCTCTATTTGTGGGGTCGGCGTTTCCGTGGGTGGAACAGCCGGGAGAATCACGGCGATAAGTTTTTGAGATTTCTGTTTCCAGTTCGCCGTCTTCCTCAGGCGCAGGGATGAGATTGAAGGCTTTCAGGGAGCTTCGAAACGTCCAGGAGATTGGGAACACAGAAAAACAGAAATATTCTCAAACACTGACACACACACTGACACAGAAACAGAAGTAGACACAGACATAAACAAAAACGGAGACATAACAAAACATGGCGAAATAAACCTATTTTAAACGAAAATGTGAGTTCTGATATGAGTTCAACTGGTTCAGCAAATGTTCAGTCAATTTTTTTGATTCAGAAGGATATATCAAATGTTGCGCAATCATTGATCGCTGGGGTAATTGCTGAATACAAAGTTTGACGAATCGAATTGTCCAAATGTCGTTGTAGCTAAATACCTTTTGCAGGAGCAAGCAGAGCGCACTGCTTCTTTGCGTTCGGAGAAGTCTTAGTCGGAGTCCGCAAAGAAGTAGAACGTTTCCGCTCAGAAGAATCCCGAACGGGCGTTCGTTCAAGAATTGCTGAAAGCTTTTGAGAATCTTTCCCGGAAGAAGAAAGAAGGGAGACAGTCTGTTTCTGTGTGGCTCTTGGAATGCCGTTGTGGTCATCGTCGAAACTCTTAGGACACCAGTCTAACCGGCTGCCTACACTGACGTCGTAACGTCTGGTGACAAAAAACTCTGGCAACTTTTGCAGCGAACGGTGTCGCGGAAGAATTTCGACGTAATGCGCGAATCTCTGTTCACCTAGCAGCACGATGCAGAGAGACCTCCTTCCCGAGTTTTGGAAATTCTCCGCCGGGTAAAACGCCTTATGCGGACACTTGCTCTCATGAGCAGCTTGGGCCAACGTCTGAAAGTTTTGTAAATAAGAAGGGCCTGACAAGTGGAAATAGTAAGTATGACACATCTGAAACCGGTTGAGACTGTCACAAAACCGAGGATCCTCTCGGTTGACAGGTCCGTACTCGAAGATTTTACGCTGCGCGACAAATGCAATAGTTTTGATGTTGTAAGCATTTCCCCCACCCGTCGTCGAAGGTAGGGGAACTGTTGGAGGTGTGATGAATCATTTCCGGAAGGGAAAGTCTTCTTTCATGCTAAGCAGCAAATAATAGGCATTATGCTCAGTATTCACGTTGATGGACAACGGACGTTATGGGAGATGACCGTCCTGATGGCCATATATTGTCCAAGATAAAGCACGGAAAAGATAATGCCGGTCACCCAAGGTTGTCTTCCTCTGCAACACTACAGGTTTCCATTATGTGCAACTCGGGGTTGAATCGGTCAATGAAATCCTTTTCGTCCTCGAGGTTGGTCAGGAAGAACATGCCGAGCACTTGCCGAATCGTCCTTACCGTCCGCGACGCCATAGCAGCATCCGACTGGGTAACACGTTTCTGGCCACTTAGAGCTAGAAAGAGAAGATGACATCTGAAAAGTGGGTCGCCCACTAACGGTAAAAAAAATCATACCGGGAGAAGTCTTCACTAGCTGAATGTCTTCCGGGTTTTCGCATTTCGCGATGTACTTTGCCAAGTACATTTCTCAACCGTGTTTTGTGACGCGTTGAACGTTGACGTGACCTTGCCATAACAAGAGAAGTTCCAGGATGTAAAGGGAGGACAGGCAGGACGACCAAAAAGCCTAGGGAGAGCTTTTGGTTGAGACATTTGGAGGATATGAATGGCTGGCTGTTAGAAAGATTGGCGGGCAAGTACGTTCCGAAAGGTTTATAGGGATCCTTTTCCTGTCGTTCTATGTTTTTTTCGACAAGATCGGCGACCTTGACGGTGTTCATGTTATAGTTGAGAATCTGCTTTTTGATTAGCTGATTAGTTTGATTCACGCGGGCTCATTACGGAAAGCTGGATGGAGCTAATATTTTTATCAGCAGTCGATATTTGACGTCGATTCGACTCCAGCCAGCTGCAGCAGCAGTCTTCTGATAAATCCACTGGTACCCTGCCAGAAAATGTGCGCCTAGACCTTTTTTTCCAAGTATTTTGACCCGTGGGCAACTCGCACTGTATCTGGCACGCCGCTGTTTTACGAATGCACGATGCCGAAGTTCACCGCATCCATCAGGTGGTCTGCTTCAGCGATTTCTTTGTGGGACGCAAGCAAAAACTATCGCCTCAGCCTCTCCAACCACATCAGCGGCAGTTTGATTCGGATCGGCTGGGCGAGATACAAATTCAATAATAATTTACGATAACAGGAAACGGATAACTTCCGAACCGAACGCAAATGATTGAACAAGGCACGCACTTTGATTGACCTACCTTGTTCATTCAGAATGAATCAGTACAGAGTCTCGCACTGTGCGTACAGACTCTTGTAGAGGTGGTTGTGCTCCCGAAGGAAACGGAATGCGTTCTTGATTGTGAGCTAGTCCACCGCGCCGTGCGTCATTCTCCGTTCATCACCCGCCTGCGCGTCCTCCGGAGTCGCAGCTGGCTCCTCAAAAATAATAGCAGACATGTCCATGTAATGTGAGGCCTGCTTCAGGAGGATGTTCAATACTCCGCGCCTGTGCTCGAAAGTTTTACTTGATGCTTTATTGATCCGCAGTGAGAAGAATCCATATGGTTGAATCTGACCTATGACGTACCCGCTAAGGCAGCGCATAGCTTAAAAAACGACTGTAACAACTCCGTATCAGCTTTGCTCCGTCAAATTTGGTGACATCGAACAGCTTGAGAGGACTGTCAGCACTTGGAAGAACAGGAACCTTCCGGCAACGCTCGCAGACGTAAAAGGTTCTAGGTAACCCATCGCTACCCTTCACCGTCACGTAATTGACATCAGCCAGATACGCCGCAACGTAATGCGGCTCACTTGGCACCGTTGACTCCACGGTTTCCTCATCATCCAGCTGTTGTTCCTGCTAAAACGTGGCGACTCGATGATGCTCTTTTTTGCGAATCATTCGAGAGCCGTTGAAACAAACAGCTACAAAGAGTGCCACAAATAGTGCCACTACTTCTTGATACCCTCCAGTCTCCTGCTAGAGGTTGGGGTTGAAGTGATTGGAAGCCAAACAAACTTAAGGTTGTGGAGCTGGCCTACTACGTGCAATAATAATCTCTTCTAACACTCAACTTAACATCAAAATTGTGGAGACTAGTTCCTAACTTTTTGGCGGTGAAATCCGGGTATTTCGTTTGGAAAAAACGGGTCACCAGTTTGAGGTAGTTCCTTTGGCCTCCGGCCCTTCCCTTATTTAGGAATAAGGTGCGATTTAGCCTGTCCTCTGCATCGGTTCTCTGTGTGCACTCCAGAAGGAAGCTTTTGTCATCAGGTCCTATCTGCAATCAATAATTCCTTTCACTTAAGTGAGCAATCAAGTCCCGGAAACTGGTTCCTACCTATTGAAATCTGATGAAATCTGGCGGTGAAATCCGGATACCTTTTTTGGAAAAAACGGATCACTAGTTTGGGTCATTCCACAAGGAAGATGTTTACATCAGGTTGGTTTAGGAGAACTGGGTTGTCGCTGGCAGAACGCTCAGCGCCCTTTTTGGTGTCGTTGAAACGAATCCGGATAGAATTGTTTGCCAACGTACATTTCGGATAAAATGAACGCCTCAGGACTTCAGGCCACATTTTGTCGTTGCGTGAAACACTAGCTTTCGCCACCAAGTCGCTGAGCTTCTGCTTTCATTCGTCTCTACACGCGAATTTTGCAACATTTTTTTTCCGCTGGAGCTGAGGGGCTACAATGACTCAAAAAAATGGAAACAAGAACGTAATCACATCAAAGCTAAGCCATACATTCGTCAGCGTCTGCTGAGATTGAAGTCGAAGCCGTCGGGCAAGAACTAGATATTCTTTCCCGTTCCTTGAAGAAGTCATAATACTGTTTCAGCAAAGTGCCAGGCGCCTGTTAGAAGTCCGGATAATGAACTTGGAACATCTCAAGCAGTTTTCTTTTCAATGCCTCGCCCTTGCATACCCTTCCCGCTTCCCAATAGCAGTCGAAGGGAATCTTCTGGACAACTTTCCAGAGAAACGGCATGGATTTCAACCTAAGGGTAGGAAGAACACCCGGAGCTCAAGAAGCCGTGGACTGGAGAGCTTCAGCCTCAACAGCAATGGAGATGGGCAATAAGGAGAGGCACTAAGTACTCATTCGAGTACTTTCAAATATTTCAGCCGAGAGCCGTAGAGGCTCTGTTTCTGTTTCTGTAACTGTTTCTGCGATTGTCGGTTTACCAAATAAGTCATCCGACGAGAACTCTGCAGATGGTGGCGATTTCGAAGTTGATGCATGGCTGAGGAGTAAACTGGCATCTGGCACGGTCGATCGATTTAACGAAAGAGAAAGGTTGCGGTGCTGTCGTTGACTGGGCAGTGGATGGGGCGGAAAATGGGATTGTGAAAGGCAGCGTGATAGTGGCAAGCGTTCTCATAGATGAGTAGCGCGTACGGTAGGCTAGCAACATCTGCGCCAACCAGAGCGTTATCCACCCAGGTTGACATTGGTTTCTGGTGGTCATAAACTGGGTCTCCACGGGCATTTGTTTCCTGTGAGTTAGCGTGGGAAAAGGTCCAGATATTAATCTTGAACAACCGGTTTGCAATACCGATGCAGTACTTGTCACCCCATGCATTGGCGGTGCCGAGATCCCGAAGGAACCTGAGGAAATTGCGATCGTCTGCGTCGCTGTGGGCGGAGAGATGGTTGTCAAAAACTGCATCAGATGGGTTTTGATGGGTTTTGATGGGTTTTGATGGGTTTTTGATGGGTTTTTGATGGGTTTTTGATGGGTTTTGATGGGTTTTGATGGGTTTTGATGGGTTTTTGATGGGTTTTGATGGGTTTTGATGGGTTTTGATGGGTTTT
>LRSR01008564.1:0-15284 GCA_001579985.1 Hypsibius dujardini
CAGGTGTGAACATCTCTTCCTGATCATTCTTAACAATGGACATAAGGCGGAGATAGCAGTTCGGGGTCGGTCACCTTACCGGTACGCTGACTCCCATGAAAGTGTTCTTCCTTGTAGTAATTCAATTTGCATACGTGTGAAGTCACACGGAAATATTTTTGGACGGAAGGTTAGAATCTCACGGGAGTGTTCCTCTTCTTTTTTCCAACAGGGAGCAGCACATCTATAATTGCCTCACTATAGCCGGCGAGGTTCTCCGAACACTCCCCGTCTGCCACTTTTCACGTCACTTATACAGGAAATCCTTATATATACTCATCGAACCCTAACGTACTAGAATGTTGGAACCATGGAGCGGAAGTGGGGAAATCGTGTGGATGGTGGTGGTAGGCTTCATCATCGCGTTCATACTGGCGTTCGCCGTGGGCGCCAACGACGTTGCAAACTCCTTCGGTACTTCCGTTGGATCGAAGGTCCTCACTCTCAAACAGGCTTGCATTCTCGCGGTGATCTTTGAAACTGCAGGTACGTTTTCATCTTTGGCTGCTGGTTCGTTAGTCGTTGCGCATTTTGACTTGTCTGTCTGTCCGTCTGCCTGTCTCTTTGTTTTTTTGTCTCTCTTTCTCTGTCTGTTTGTGTGACTTTCTTTTGGTTTTGTCTGTGGTCCCTCTTCCTGTCTGTGCGATGAATCTGTCTCCGTCGGTTGTAGTTATTAACTCTTAATTCTTGATCGTTGACTTTGCTTGCTCTTGCATACGTGTACAGTGTATACACATTCCCTAGCCGACTGATTTTCCCAGTTGCAAGTTGCAACACCGATGTGTCGGCAAAGCAGTGTTGCTTTAAGCAATTTGCCGCCTTTTGTCGGCCATAAAATGTGGAACATTGTCAGCGGCGTCTGCGACGCATTATCGAAGTTATCAATGGGGTTAGACAAACTTACAGTATCACAGAGACGTTTCGAGGGTCGTTTGCGTCGAGGGGAGGCGATCGGGTTTTTTTTATCAGGCGGTTACTCTGTCGTCGTTCTCCCCGTCTGGTATTATAGATTCCTCTGGCAGACATATGCACGTCTGTCTGTGGGTTGTAGCCTACTATTTTCGGAGATCACTTGAGCTGACGTGTGTATCTCTGGCTCAATGCCAGTCTGCGCGCGACGCTTCTCTGACTAATTTCATGGGCTGAAAATCTTATGAATGCCGTCGTCCATTCCGTCCGTGTGCAAGGCCGAAGAACCGGTTTATCTTGTCGTGCTGACTAACGACGGACCCACGGCGTACCGCAGGATGAGAGACGTGTTTACATTAATGTCTCTGTAGATGGAGCCTGTGGCACCTTTCTTCCTTGGTGCGCTTATTCACTGACTTTGTTCGGCTTTTCAGGAGCTCTACTGATCGGATCAAAGGTTTCGGATACGATATGGAAAGATATTGTCAATATGCAGATCTACAAGGACAAGGAGAAGACTCTGATGCTGGGAGAGCTCGCTGCACTAATGAGCGCTGCCATCTGGCTGATGATCGCTACCGTCATGAAGATCCCAGTGTCCGGTGAGCGTTGCCCAATCACTTGAAAGAAACTTTTTGTGGAATTTTCAATTGTCGCATTGGATTGTCCAACTGTTTTGTTGCACAACTAGGCACACACAGTATTGTTGGAGCCGTGATGGGCTTTTCGCTGGTGAAGATGGGTGGCAGTGGCATTCAGTGGGTGAAGCTGGGCAAAATCGTGGCGTCCTGGTTCATATCGCCCATCTTGGCCGGAGTGATGTCGAGTGTCTTTTTCCTCGTCATTCGGCGCTTCATCCTGCGTCAGGAGAACCATCTTGAACCAGCGCTCCGCGCCATGCCGATTTTTTATGCCTTCACCATTTTCGTTAACGTACGTCTTGCCTTAGTCTTTCTTTCTTTCTCCTCCCGATTGCCCAAACTGAAGTTTCCCTGACTTGTGTGTAGGCCTTGTCGATCTTCCTGGACGGCTCGGAGATGCTAGGCCTCAACCTCATCCCTTGGTGGGGAGCACTGATTATCTGCTGCGGAATCGGAATCATCACGGGGGTCTGTGTGTATATTTGGGTGGTCCCTTGGCAGCGGCGGGAGATTATGAAGAAGGTGGAGCTTAGTGTGGCGAACGGTACGGATATGACGCCGAGTCCGTCAATGGCCGCGTCTATGATTGATCTTCGGAACGCTCGTCACTCGTTGAAGCGTCATCATAAAGATATGTCCACCAGTACGTCGGATGCCAGGACGATCGGTATTGGCACGGGCAGTGGTATTAGAGGAGGAGGAATGAGCGCTGCAACGTAAGCTGGTGGCCATCTGTCTGATCTGGGTCGCTGGGTTGTCTGTCGGACTGTCTGTCTGTCTTTCAATCTGCCTGTTTCCCTCTATTTGCTTGTCTGTCTCTTTCTGTCTAATTGCCTCACTGCTAGTGTACTTGGATATCGGTTTGATTGGCCGTTTTGGAATTATTCTCTGATTTTCAGGTCCATGACCGGATTGACTGGCTTGTCTCGGGCTCCCTCCTTCATTGCGCGGATCCCAGAGGAAGTTGCCCTGGCCTCGGTCGCGGAGCACCACGACGAGGAGAGCGAAACCGGCATCGACCTTGCCGAGTTGCAAGCTGCTTTGCATAACAACAAACAGTCTCTGCAGCCGGACGGTTCCATCTCCCCGCCGTCCCCTTCCGGGCCGTCGTATCCGTACACTGCCCGGCCGAAGCTCAACAACGGCACTGCCACCGGCATGCTGGAAGACAAGGTACTGCTGGATCGAGAAGTCGTTCACACCAATCCGGCTACCGTGGTGGACGTCAAAATCAATCCGGATATGTTCTTGGAGAATCGGGATACCCGCATGGAAATTATAACCCCTGAGCACAGCGAGCGAGCTGCGTCTACGCCGGGATGGTTGTGCTGTGGACCGTGCCGTCAGTCGGGAAACTGTTGCGAGCCTGCCAAGAAGGTATGTTATTGCTTAGTCTAGCAATGATGCATGCAAGTACTAGTACATTTAAGAGGATACCAGGTTTAGTGACTGTTTTTTCAGATGCGGAGGCGATTGGGGTCTCATCATCGAGTTCGGGATCCGCCGGAAGTGCAGGCAGTGTTTTCTTTTCTGCAAATACTGACAGCTGCGTTCACAGCATTTGCTCACGGAGGAAATGACGTATGGTGAGTGCCAGCAAGCCCAGATTCACAGTTCACACAACGTTGCGTGCGTCGTGGAGTGTCATTTTACATTTTATCGATTGTTTACTTGTAGCAATGCTATTGGCCCTTTGGTTGCGTTGTGGGTGGTCTACACGACCGGTGAGATACCGGAAAAGTCGTCAACGGCCTGGTATTTGTTACTGTTTGGTGGATTTGGAATATCAGTTGGCCTGAGTGTTTTGGGCCGGAAAGTCATCGAAACCGTCGGTACAGAGAGCAAAATAGGCGGAAATCTTTCGAAATGTTTTATTTAAAAATTTTGCTTATAGGTACCAACTTGACACCGGTTATTCCTAGCAGGTAAAATACAAGCACTTCTTCAGCTTGAATAGCTTTTAGTCACAGAATGCAGGCGGACAGACCGACGGAAGAATAGATTGCCGAACAGTGAGGCAAGCAAACAGACAGACAGGCAAGCAAACAGACAGACAGACAGATCTACGGAGACCGACCGAAAAATAGACAGGCGGAGAAACAGAGACATACAGATACATGGCACGATGACGGGAAATGAAGTGAGATAGTATGCATAAGCAAGTGCACTTCGCGTATTACATTTCGGACCCTTCTTTCTAGTGGGTTTTGCATCGGTTTGGGCACCGCCTGTACCGTTCTGGTTGCCTCCAAACTCGGTCTTCCGATCAGCACGACGCATTGCATTGTGGGATCTGTCGTCGCAGTTGGTTGGCTGCGGTCCAATTCACAGGTCAACTGGAAGCTCTTTGGAACGATAGCCTTCGGATGGTTCGTCACGGTCCCCATGACAGTCGGTGTATCGGCAGCGGCAATGGCGATCCTACTTCAGTTTTTCCCCTTTCCTTGAATTCATCACTCACTCGGTGCGCGGTACGGACCGTTTTGGATCGGATGGAGAGTTGTGATTATTAGGCGAAGCTGTTCCTGTGGTTTTGGTTACATATATTTTGTCCTGGTGAATAGGGTGGCGCTTCTTGTCGCTCCAACTTAGATTGATAGATTTTTGTGCAGCGCTAACGGAATTTACCCAAGCTCTTGGTGTGCTCTTTGCCGGTCGGAAATTTTTTAAAAGGATTTTATAACGTACTTTTTGTTTTCTCTCACTTGCCTCCCTCGTGACAACCGTGCGGCTTAACAATCAGCGAGAATAAAGAAGTCTCAGATAGCCGTTTCATATTTCACCACTTTAGTTTGTAAACTGAAATTATAGATCGGACATTTTTCAACTCTCATGGATGGCAAAAAGTATCCATAATCTGGATGACATTGCGTCTTTGCTGAAACATCGTGTACGAGGGGCAAACCATAAGTAATGACACTTCATGTTTTACTCTTGGGCACGAGGCTCTTTTTCTCTTCTCCCGGCTTGCCAGCGTAGACAGGGGATTATAAGTTAGCCTTTCAAGTATTATGAATCTAGCTTCAAGAGTCTAGAAGCTCTGATTTATTTTCGGAGTTATACTTATCGAAAGTGTTATAGTTGCATTTGACTGTCAGTTTTCGTGCATCACTAAATACATTTGCGAAATTAACGACGGTAAAAAATGCCAGATGTACTCAGTCCTACTGGTGAACTGACATCGATTGTATCCAAGAAAAGCCCTACAAGAGAATTAAATTCTCGTGATTGACGTCGAGGTTTCCTTGAGTTCAGTCAATCAATCAAGCAAAAGAGTTAAGGCTGTAAAGAATGCTCTCGGTGAGGTTTGGTCATCTGCATGTATCTTCTCTTCGGCTCAGTGAAAACAAAATTTGTGCATTTCCTCATTTCTCAGATCTTTGCATCCCTAAATTATTAGTTTAAGGTTGGATTTTTTTAATCAATAGGTATTCTTTATTGAATATAAGAAGTTTTGGCTCCGATTTCCTTCAATCAGGTCAGCAAGCATGTCTCAATTAAAAATATTTTACACCTTAAGCTTTAATTGGATTGCTACAAAACCTTTTGGAATCAATTGGTGAGAGGTGGATGTTTATTATCATAGCAAAAGAGTAGAAAAAAATTCAATTGGAACCGGGGTATAAATGGAACGGTACATTACTTAATTATATGCTTTGCCCTTCGTATTAATACTGTTGTCGAATGGTTCTGTTCTCCAGTTCCTTTTCTGAGGAACGTGAAAGAACCCGGCTAAAAGCGAACATTAAAATCAAAATCCTTTTTTTATTTTCATTCTTGCAGTTTTGCCGTTGTTTTGCGTCTTTCCAAATTTTGATAGCGAAAAATCAAGCGGTTTATTAAAATCCGAAAAGGCATTCGTCTTCATCGAAAATGTCAACAGTTTCTGTGCGTGAGAGGAGCAGCGAAGTCAAAGTGAAATTCGTCGACTTTGGAGATTTCCCCGAGACAGGTATATTTCGATTTATCCCCACTTTTCCACACCGCATGCCGATCTTGCGTACCCGTTGAGATATCGCAACAGATTTTTCAGGTCAGGAAAGTGTGACGGGATTCTTCAAGGAGATCGGCAATCTGAATGCCACTTTTGCCAAGCGCTTCTCTCAGTTCGTCTCCCTTCACCCGTCCACGCCGTTGGGGGAAATGATGGAGGAGTACATTAGATACCAGCAGGAACTGGAGGACAAATATGGAGTGAGATTGCATGCTCGAGTTGTGCGAACTGTCCGGGAGGAGTCTGTCAGCAAGTCAGGTAAATAGGCTTGAGTCAATCAACCAATCAAGCAACGTGATTGCGGAAACTGTTGTTGCGAAATCTCAATCAATCAATCAAACGACATCTTTGCCAATATGAATTATCAACGCGTCTTTTTGATCAGTTCCCACGGGGAGTCATGCCAGTACGCCTCCTGCCACGGCGGATAACTTTGCCCGGCTGGACTTTCCCAGGTTGACCAGCAATCGCGACACCGCTTCCCCGCGATCCACTGCCTCCGAGGAAGTGCGCGATTCCCCGAAGAAACGCAAGGCGGACATTTTGGAGGAACCGAGTAAGATTCCGCAATTTGTTACCGCAGCTCGGAAAGAAGTGCCGCCGCCAAATGAAAAGGCCGTTGAGAAGCGCTCCGAGGCCACAGAGTCCGCGTTGGGTCGGAATGGGCAGAGCTCCTCATCGTCCATCCCCAGCGGATTCTTTAATTTGAATACAACCAAGGCCACCGAAGTTACTGCACCGGCGGCAAAGCCTGCCGAGGATGCCACTAAGAAGTCGGTGTTTGCCGGTTTTGGCTCACTCCCAGCGGCGGCTAGTACCTCGGCCAGCGCTTCAGTTCAGAATAGCTTTGCGAACAGCTCCTCGTTGAATTTCAACTCATTTTTCGGTTCGTCGTCCGGAAATTCGTCATTCGGTATGTACTGCATCCGTCAATTGTTCGATCGACCGCAATTCGAATTGGTTTATTTTATCTCAGGAGTGAACCGACTGGTTCATAAATTAAACTATTTTTATCGCATCTGTAGGTAATGCAAGCCTTGATACTTCGAAGGCTGCCGGAACATTTCCATCTTTCACATCCGACCCCAAACCGGACTCTTCTGCCGCGAAACCCGCTGCCTCACCGTCCTCCTTCCATGCAAGCACTTCTTTCTTCAGCTCATTCAATTCCTCCGCCGTTGCTCCGGTCTCGTTGGGAGGCTTCAGTTTTGCAGGAATGGGCGCACCGAAACTTCCGACCGTGAAGCCAGCGGACGCCGACGACAACGAGGACGGCGACGACGGCGGTGAGGCCGATGTCATTCCGATTGTTCCGCCGGAGGAGCAAGATGTCGCAGAAGCGGACGCTATCGTGTCGAGGAAGTGTGTCGTGTACTACATGGACAATGGGGCTTTCACCAAACGCGGCGTCGGCATGGCTCATGTCAAACTGCTGGAGGGATCCAACGAGGCGGTGCAGCTGCTGATTCGCGCGAGCACTTCGCTGGGTGCGATCCTGCTGAACACGCGAATCTCCAAGGGGATGAAGCCGACTCGCAACAGTCAACCGGGTGCGGGTGGTAAATCGCAGGAATCGGTGGGATTCATCAGCCCGGCCACACCACCGTTCAAGGGCGCTGACCCGGCTAAACCGTATTCCTGGACTCTCAAGTTTAAGGATGCTAAGGAGGCGGATGATTTCTACAAGGGAATTGAAGACAATATCAAAAAGTGATGGTACTTTGTTGGCGATGCGGCAAATTTGAATCACTGGCTGTCTGTGCTGGCGGGACTGGGAGATTTGCATTTTTCTCTGATGAACTTTGGGAAATTGTTGCTCATATTGTTCACGTTTCTTATTCTGTGGAAGTTTTTTCCAAGTCCAAACGGTAAAAATATTTGATCCGTCTTTTGCATTTTTTTTGGATATGACAGAACTGTTGTTGGATCAGGAACTGGAAGTGTGGAAAGCTAAAAAGGCAATTGGCAGTGGCAAGGTAGGGCGTTAAGTTGCCAATGTTGAGCGCTAAATTGTGTGAGGAACACTAATTGGGTTGTGGATGGAGCGTTAAGTTGGCAGATTTTAGTGTTAAATCGTATGGGGACTTCGAAGTGGGCTCGGCGGTTGAAAGTGGGTCCATGCGAGACCGGATGGCATTTGGACCGGTGGCTCAGTGGCCTACGATTGCCATGTGCTTGTAATACAGATAGAGCGCAGACAACCCAGGTCTCCGGTTCTCCAATATCACACATCGGCCAGAAGTTTCTCAGAGTTTTGTGCAACATCCCGGAGGATTCTTCCCGTCTCTCGTTTTTCATTTGGGTTTCTTAGTTCCTCTGTGGATCCCTGACACCATAAAATGGTACGTCCACGGAGCTGTGGAAGTTTATTTTCGTCGTGGACCTGTAAGAGAAGAATTGAATGAATTTTTTTGCCGTGTATTCTAGGGTATTGATATCTCCCACAAATACGATCGAAAGGCGGTGCGCAAGGAGCCCCGTTCGCAGGATGTGTATCTGCGTCTCCTTGTCAAAGTACGCCTGGGCGGAGGAAAAAAGAATCGTACGGTTTGTGGTCGAGGATTTTTGCATTTTTTTTTCTTCCATTGCAGCTTTATCGCTTTTTGGCTCGTCGATCCGAGGCCAAATTCAATAAGACCATCCTCAAGCGTCTTTTTATGAGCCGCGCCAACCGACCTCCGTTGTCGCTCTCGAAATTGGTGAGAAACCGCGAGAGAGACCATAACATTTGTTGGTTTGATCGATTGATTGATGTATAGCGAAGAATTGTTTTGATTATTGTCGATTGATTGATTGATTGCTTGCTTGACTGCTTGACTAGAGGGCATATTTATTTTCTTGCATTCGATTATATTCCGGCCAAAACAAGTTGATTTTATTTGTCGGGCTTTTCATTTGTTTGGCCATTGTAGGCTTCCCAAATGAACAAGCCCGGTCGGTCGGAGAAGATCGCCGTTGTCGTTGGCACCATCACAGATGACAAGCGGATCCACACCATCCCCAAGCTCAGAGTTTGCGCTCTGAACTTCACCGAGAACGCCCGCGCGCGCATTTTGAAGGCCGGTGGAGAGGTGCTCACATTCGACCAGCTGGCGTTGAAGGCACCGCTCGGCCAGAACACACAACTGTTGCAAGGTATGTTAATCAAGTCATCCAGTAATCGACCAATTGACTTGTACTTGGGTACAGGTACAGATACCGACAATCCACCAATCCATTGATTGGTGAGCCGTCGGATAGGGCAAGTGGTTAGGGCATCTCGCTGATTTTGTTCGGGTGTGCTAAATTTGAAGGATCGCTTCTTTTTCTAGGACCCCGTCACGCCCGTGAATCATACCGACACTTTGGCCTCGCTCCTGGAGTGCCGAACTCTCACACAAAGTTCGTATCCGGCTTCATCGCGAGCTCCTGTCTGGCCTGCTCAACGCTAACACGCTACTTTCAATTTTCAGGCCTCTTGTCACATCAAAGGGACGCAAGTTCGAGCGCGCCCGAGGTCGCCGAAAGACTTGCGGTTACAAGGCATAGAAGACTTGAGCCGTCGTATCGATCATCTCGTAGTGGGATTGTTCTATTGGTGCTTTTTTTGTGGCGAAAGATCGGCGGTACAGAATTCCGGCCTGCGAGTTGTATCGAATAAAACCATTCTTGAAGACTCTGTTAACTGAACATCAGTTGCTCTGGGGGTGATTCAGCTGGAACCAAACAATTTAGGCAGATCATACTTGAAACTGCGAAGTCTTCACTCGCAATCGCACACGCATGATTGACAGACAACCAAGTTAGTTTCCAACCACGGGGTCCCACATGGATGGATTATTCACTAATTAAATATTGTATATATATTTTTATAAATGTTTTTCTATCTAAATAATAAGTAAGTAACCTGCTGTTTCTTCGGTGAAGGAATACAAAGTTGAAAAGCGTTCGTTTCGTTCGAGATTCGAAGCGCTCTGAGTGCTAATTCGGAACAGAATTACTAGCTCAGCGAACAAGATCCGCCCGCAGCATTTTTTTCGTTTTTATTTTCGGCAACAATAACGCCGTTGTTTTTATTTACCGTATTCCCTTAATTTCACCCATTCAAAATTGTTGTTTGTGTTTAATTTCCTACTCCCGGCTCATACGTGCAACCGTCTTTTTCCAACGATCTCCGGAGTTGCTGTTCGGTTTTAGCAAGTATTTCATTTTTATGTTTGCGCTCCTGAAAAGGAGGATTTTCGGGTCACTTTCCCACAAAACCAGTAGAGAGTTTGCTGTTTTGTGATGGCGAACGGCCGTTTCGATATGGGGAATGTGGAATTCGAGCCAGTGGATTGCAGTGATCAGTTGTTCGCTTGGGTAAGCGTTTGCCGTTTACTTTGATAAGTATTTTGTAGTGTGATTTAAAACTGTTTAAAATTTTTGTTCTCATTTATTGCAGTTTCAAAGCTTGCCGCTCTTCCATTCATATGCGTCGATCCACGATCTCTCGGATGGGGAGGCATTTTTGGAGGCCTTGCAGCGAATGTGAGTTTGTCGTTGTTTGCATGGTTCAGTTCATATAACAAAGCGTGCATTGATTAATGTATTGATGCCCTGTTCAGTTCATATAACAAAACGTGCATTGATTGATGTATTGATGCTTTGTTCAGTTCATATAACGAAGCGTGCATTGATTGATGTATTGATGCCTTGTTCGTTAGTTCACTGCTGCGGCAGATTGATTCGTTGATTGAAGAGTCAATCCGTTTAAATGGTTGATTGGCCCATGTCAAATACTTCGTCTAGTAATTGTTTGATCTGTTGATTACTAACACTACAGTTCGTGATTTGAATTTTGAAGTTCCCTGTTTAGAGAATTTACCGATTATTTATTTTTGGAAGATTTTCCCATTAGGTTTTATGCCGACTATGCTTCTAAATGAATTTGTACTTTTATTTGCGTGAGTGAGTCTGTCTTGAGGCATATTTTGAATGATTTTTTCAGTGACGATGTGGAATTTTCGGACTTGACTTCCTCGGAGAATCATGGTGGTGAGGTAATGTTCGCCTGGACTACTGGATTTACTCCGGTGTCATAGAGAGTGCTTGATTTACGAACGGGTTTGTGGGTGCATTTTAGACCATCTTCCTGCAAACTCTGCGGGACAGAATGGTGGAGTACATCGAGGAGAAGCAGCCGGACGGGCAGAAGCATGCTGGTCGGAAGTCCATGCGAGATTTGCAACAGCGATTACAAGATGACTGTGAGTACTGTACTCTCTTCTTCCCCTTCTACGAAACTCCGATTTTAAAATTATTTGTGAGTCGCGATTGGTGATATTCTTTGCTATTTTGTCGTTGCAGTTGAGATCGGTGGACTGACTGCTACTTCTCGATTACTCCAACTGCTTCTGGTGTGTGCCGTCCTGAGCCCCGGGAAAGAAGGTGGGTGCTTCGGGCATAAGGAAGTGTATACAGCTGACGGAGAAACTTGTTACGGTTCACTAGTCGTTGATTGATTTGGTGTAGTATGGGCAAAGTTTGATTGATTTGGTACGCCTAACATTGCCAGTGAACGGTCGATTGATTGGCTGATTGGTTGGCTGATTGATTGGTCAAACCTGAACATTGCACTTGACTGGTCAAAGTATCAATCAACGCTTTCCATTTTGTATATACCACACTAAATCAATCATCCCCTAGCGAACCGTAGACAGTTTCTCCGCCAGTTGTACCACTGATATAAAATAAGTGTCCGAATGTTCTTGTTCTCTCCATTGATTTTAGAGTATATTAAGAAGATGCAGAGTCTGGATGAAAGTGTGACGGTCGTCATCCCCATTGCCATCGACCAGATACTGGCGGTCGAAAACCATGAGGAACCCTCAACCGCGCAGTACGCCATGAATGGAAATTATGACTGTGATAAGTGCGCCACTCTGCAATCTGAGGTATGATGCAAGATATTGAACTCTTTCTGAGGCGTGCTGCTATCAAATCTCTCTTCCATGTCGGTTTTAGATAAGTCATCTCAGTGAAGAAAAGACACGGCTCAAGACTGCTAATGCTCGCTTGAAGTCCGAATTGGAGACCGCAGTGGACATCGAAAATGAAAAGTAAGTTATTGGAAAATTCTATCTATTTGTCTGCAGGATTTCTCGGGTTCTCCTTCTTTTTCCTGGGCTATTTGGGAATTGGTATTTGTGATTAAGGTCTCCGGCCAATCGAAAGCTTGTCCAGCTCCAGAAAGAGACTGCAACCTTGAAAGAATCGTTGGAGAAAGTTGCCGCGTCCCGCGACGAGCTGCGGACGCGATGCGACGAGCTGCAAGACCAGCTCACCTCCGCCATTGTGGAAACGGAGCAGTTGACACGCAAGCTGGCCGAGATCGATAAGCTGCGGGATGAAGTGATCGAATGGAAGCAGACGGCTTCCCAGCTGGCTAAGTTCGAAACGGAAGTGAAAGTTTACAAACGAAAACTAGGTCGGTGGATTGAGACTGCGAAAAAATTGGAAAGATATTTAATGAATTTCCATTTCCTTTACGTTCCAGACGATATTGGGGATCTTCGGCAACAGTTGAAAGCGGTGGAGAATCGGAACACGGAACTGATGACACGGAACCTGGAGCTGGAGCAGGTTGGTAGCCTTGCCGTCTCGAAAGGGTTCGCCATATAAACAGATAACTGGAGTGTCCCAAATATTTCAGGAAAATTCTCAAGTCAAAGTGCTCACATCCGAGGGAGATGCCCTTCGAGTAGAACTTGAAAAGCGGGAGCAAGAACACAAGCTCTCAGTGAAGCGGCTGGAAAGCGTCAAGCAGGAAATGGCCGAAATGAAAGACCAAATTACAAGCCTGGAGAAGATTAATCTGGTACATTTAGAACCTCTTCAACAGCAGCGGATACAACTGTTGCATTGAAACTGCCATTGATTAACGAGGTTCTTTTTCTGCTGCCTGCTGTCTTAAGAAAATGGAGACGGAGCAAACAACCGCACATCGCGGGTCAGAAGACTTGGAGGATGATATTCCCGTTGGTTTGGATTTGGGATCGGAATTGTTGCCACCGTCTGTCAAGTGAGATTACAGTTTCACCCGGTTAGAAATCCTTTGCTGACTTTGTGTTTTTTTTTATTCAGGGAAGATATGCTTCGTCTAAGGATGGAAAACGCCGAGCTTGAAGCGAAACTAAAGACTCAAATTGAGACTCAACGTGCTGCCGAGGAAGAGAAGACCTCGGCGTTGCAGAGAATTTCAGAGATTCAAAGCCGAAGTGATATCACCAAAATGGGAAATACATACTCTGACCAGAAGGAAGTGATACAGGTACCACTAAAGTGCTATTCAACGACAAGATTGAATACACTGGAGGGTCCGGAGAATGGACGAAAGGGGCGGAGCAGGGGGTGGTCAGGTGGTTGATTGTTCGATTGTTTGAAAATCATCCCCTGCCCCGCCCCTTTTGCCCATTCCCCGGACCCTCCAGTGTACTCAACCACCTAGTCACCCCTTGCTCCGCCCCTTTTGCCCATACCCCGGACCATCCAGTGTACAAGATTTTTTTACTGATCGACATTTTTTTCATTTGTTTAGCCCAACGGCGATTCTGGTTGCGGTGACGCGTTACTTGCTCAACGGGATGCTCAAATTCAGGCTCTTGAGGTACCACCTACCGATCCATGCAACTAAATCTTCGATAGTTTTTTGAGTTTCCCAGCAAAGAACCGGTAGAAACCAGTCTTACACCGAAATTTAATCCCCATGGCCCGACCCGAAACCAGAAACGATCCGACCCGAAAACCGAAAAGGATCATTCAAATCAAAACCGAAAAACGTCGTATTATCAACTAGAAATTTCAGAGATCTCACGCGTCTGGCCAATGTTACGGATGAAATTGTTATTGCCACAAAACAGCAGCTTCCCAAAGGATCGGGATGGTCTTTCAACTGGGATGATCTTGGTCCACAAGTTCTACGCCATGCCATTACATAATTTTCCACTCCATAACACAAGTGCGGTCGTTGAAAAAATACCGCCTTCCAGTCAAACTTTTCCGAATCCGCCCGAAAATTAATTTTTCAACCCGACAATTTCCCGACCCGGCAATCGTCTTTCCCGAACCGAAATCCGAAAACTTGTTTCGATTTTCGGGATTTTTCGGGGCTCGAAAGATTTCGGCGCAGAACTGGCAGAAAGTACCCCATCTTTTTTTTGTTTCGTTTGCAGAATGAACTGCAGTCGATGCGCCGTAACTACGCTCAGCAACAAAAGCTCATCACCGCCGCGTGGTATCGTATGGTGAGATGTCTTACACCACCGTGGCTTGTGAATTGACGGTTATTTTGCTTAAAAAGTGTTTTTTTCCTTTTGGAACAGAGCATAAAAATGGAGCAACAATCTTCCAGCAGCCGGATTTCGTCACTCGCTTCGGAAAACGAGCGCCCTTTATCCTTTCTAGAGGAACAGCGCCGAGCGGTTAACGCTCCCGTATCATCCGGGCTCCGCACAAGCAACAGCGGCGCGAGTATTAATCACGCGTCGTCGTACCGGGCACCCTCCGGGTCTTTCTTTCGCTGAGTATGAATACTGGTTCATCTTCCTTGTTCAACTTGTTTTTTTAATAATATTTGTAGCAGGAAACAGTTCTACTTTTTTCCGCCAAAATGATTTCTTTTTTATGTTCTGTATGTTGACTCGGTACTAGTATTTGTTGGAGCTAAAAGATTACAAGAAGTTTCTTTATTGGAGGTTTTTTCAGGAAATCGGTAGAGCAGAACAGAAGCACTACATCAAAACTATTAAACTATTTGATACGGGAACAGACACCGGTAGTCGTCTGCTGCCGAACTAATTTGTACTCTACTGCCGCGATTAAACCGGTCACTTTTTGCACCCGGGCAGCGCATTCGACCTGTGTGAGTGTGAGTGAGTGTGTGAGTGTGTGAGTGTGTGAGTGTGTGAGAGTGAGTGTGTGTGTGTGAGTGTGTGAGTGAGTGTGAGTGTGTGAGTGTGAGTGTGAGTGCTCACTCAACACACAGGCGCGTGTGACGGAGGCGCGGCTAAACTGACCGGTTTAATCGTGGCAGTACAGTACTAAGGGCATTCAAAGTTCGGTTATGTGTGCCGATTATCAGCGTGGACTTAAGATGGCTTTTTCGGCTTCTCCGCCGTTTCGATATACAGGTGAATATTGCTGTATTCATCGGTCGTGGCCTGGAGTGAACAGGGGATTCCGGCTCCCTGTTTGATGCGCTGTTTCCTTCACGGATCACGACATAGATGTATCTGAACCGTCCCAGTGGTGAAGGTCAATTCGATGGATGGTTTTCTCGCCTTCCAGAAACACCTTGAACTGGCAGAGGCACGACATTGGTTTTGAGAAAAGAGACCAACAAGGCACGGAAAAACAGCGAAGGTGAAATGTAAGTCAAAAAGCCATTATTATTAATGCACGGAGTGCGATTCGAACTTATTATTATTATTCGAACTTAATTCCAACTTCACGCCATTCGTAAATCACGCCCTTGTTCAAGGCGTGACATTGGGCCTGACCCAATCACCTCTCTTCACAGATTATGCCCCTTTGCGTGAGAAAAAAACGCGATCTTCAGTCTTCACTCACGAGATCCAAGATCCGTCCATATTTCAATTAATGCGAGAGTGCGTGAAATAGAGCGTGAATTAAGGACGGTGAGAAGTTGGAATGATTCAAATCGCTTTCAGTCTATTATAATA
>LRSR01008569.1:0-27325 GCA_001579985.1 Hypsibius dujardini
ATCATTTCCTATAGGAATTTATTATAGAAAATGCACCGCGTATTAAGGACATCCGCTTAACACTAACAAACTGGTTTCCACGTAAGAGCTCAACCGGCTGCGACGACCCGATTTTTAACTTAAACTCTCTCAACTAAACGCTCGTTAAACTTGGTGCAGCAATACGGAAGCCTTGCGGTGATATAAATCCGCACTCATCGCTTCGGATAAGAGTCTCGATCATCAATCCGCGAAAAAAGAAAGCGCGCGCCATACACACAGAAGAGGGGCCTTATCTCTGCCCAACAAAAACCACACCACATATCAAATTCCTCATCAAAGCTCACACTACTCTGTCTGTCTGTGCGCGCGCGCATGTGTCTGTGTGCGTGCGTGCGCGCGAGTGTGCGCGCGCGTGTGTGTGCGCGCGCGTGTGTGTGCGCCCGTGTTTATGTGTGCGCATGTGTATGTGTGCGCGTGTGTATGTGTGCGCATGTGTATGTGTGCGCATGTATGTGTGTGTGTGCATGTGCGCGCGCGTTTGTGTGCGTGTGCGTGTGGTTACACGCAGGGCAGAAAAGAATGTAATCAAACTTTCGGCTGACCTCAGCCGGATTGGAATACTAAGTAGACATGGATGCTCAATCGAAATACCTTAAGATATAACGCGGCTGAAAAAAACGCCTTCGATTCGAGTGGGCCGGATTAGTGTAGGGGGTGATTTGAAGAGGAGTCGTTCGTGTGACGACTAGGCGCGTAATGAGGTAATTTATATGTCGGTGAGCAGAGTTTGTCGAGGTGGGCAGAGAGAACGGGAAAAGTAATTGCGTTCGCACGATCAGCGAGGTGAGAGGTTGCAAAGATCTTACACGCACAAAAGATGCGAGAGATTCGATGCTCACTTGAGGAGTTATTCAAGTTTCAAATTCAGAATCACTTGGACTTGTTTTTTTCATCAAGACCTATTCAAGTGATGAATATAAAAATTATTTCACCGTCATAGACAGGCGAAATTATTTTTGATGAAATTTCAAAATCGGAAATGGTCCCACTGTATTTACCGCTGGGCGCAATCGATTGATTGCTTGATCTAAAGCCATCTGCTTTCGCATTTGGTTATTTATTGATTGACTGGCCTTGTTTGACTGCAAAATTCGATTGATTGGTTGATTGTGACTGGAACGAACAGCTGTCGATTAACAACAATCGTTTTATTGGCTGCGCCGCTGATTGATTGTTTGATGATAAATTTTCTGCCATTTCGTTCGGTATTGAGTGTTCTTGATTTAATTATCACCGAATATCCCGGCTCTCACACATACCCGGAGGGGATATAGGTTTCATTCAAACAGCTTGCGGTGCAGTGAGACGGAATTCATTGAAGACGAAGAACTACTTTTCTCCAGTGAAGCAGGCGAGCACGTTCTTGCAGAAGCTCATTTGAACGATTACTGTTATTTGACAGGAGCTCTTCGTCCTTGTGACGAATCACAATCAATCAATCAATCAATCAATCGATCGAGGCCAGTCTATCAACAATCAATTAAAAGGCGGAAGCAGATGGCTTCAGATCAAGCAATCAACTGAATGCATCAAGCGGTAATGTGAATGCAATGGGACGGTTTCCAACTTTAAAATTTCACCAAAAATAAATTCGCCGGTTTATGGCGGTGAAATGATTTTTCATATTCACCACTTAAATAGGACTTGATAAAAAAAATATGTCCAAGTGGTTCTGAATTCGACACTTGAATAACTCACCAAATTAGCTCACTGTTCGCTCGCTAACAGATTAAGCGAACGGATATTTGCATTTGCAGACAACCCGCCCACGCAGACACGCAAACACGCAGACACGCAGACACTACACACAGCGGAGTGACGATAAACGTAAACTTGCGCGACCCGCTGCTTCGGAAGGAAGGAAGGAAGGAAGTGAGAGAGAGTTGAGAATGAGATAGAAAAAAAAACACAATCAACGGAGGAAAAAAGTGTGCAACTCCGCAGCGTGACTAACGGGTGGGAGTTTTCATGTAGCCGCCAGTAGATATGCTCACTCAGTTACACTCCTAACAAGACACTGTAAAATCTTCGCCGCGCAAGTAAGAAAAAATAAATAAAATAAGCAAGACAGAATAATCTTAATGGAATGTTTTTTTATACGTTAATTAAATAAATTATTCTAGAAAAATGATCCTCGTAGGTGTTATTCGTCCCTGACTCGTGTCTGACACTGCGAAGAGACGGATAAAAATATCGGGGCAAAAGGTATTGAGTAATTAGGAAATGAGGTGGCTGAATTTTTCATTTTCCACAATAAATGATAAAGTTGAAATTATTGCGATAAAAAAAAAAAAAACTCAAAAAAATTCTGGACGGCGAATACATTTTGAAGAACTTAAATTATTTTAACAAGGAACACGATAATAAAAACCGAAATTCTTACACTGAAAAAAAAACTCGGGAAAAAGTGGGAAATTACACAAGAACCTGAAATTTTCGGTTGATCCCGAAAAAATAAACTAAAATTCGATTCAACGAAATAAGAAACTTGAATTTTTAATTTTTTTTTGAAAAATTGAAAACAAAATCGAGTCATCCGTTCTTCCGCAGATCTTGTATTTCCTAATTCTCATTGACAATTAATAATTAAACCGGCGCGAAAGACTCACCGACAACAGACGGACGCGCCCCGAAACCGGTCCTCCAATTTTTCCAACGATTTTCGTCAATGAGATGCCCTCTACACAATCCGCCGCAGACAATGACACAGTTGTGGTTCGCATTCAACAACGAGAGATATTTTTTGAAAGAGTTGCTCTCTCACGCGATAATGATGGAACAGCGCGACGCGAGCTCAACTGTGACACCCGCGAACAAGAAGAGCAAAGAGAGTTCAGCAACATCTCATCTAACGGTGTCTGTCTCTCTCACACACACACACACACACACACATGCGCGCGCACACAAACACACACACACACACGCGCGCGCGCACTTGTACTAGACGTAAGTACCGGGTACGCCACTTTAATCGTACAGCGTTTTACAGCCGAGCAGTCGCCTCGAGAGAGAAAGCGAGAGATCGGGGGGGGGCCGGTTAAGAGGGAAAATGAAAATTCAATTTCGATAGGTCGAAAGTTCGTACCGGGTGAAGGAATGCTTTTGACGGGTGAGGGAATGCTTTTGAGAGAAATTTCGCCACGCCCACGCGCGCAGAGTGTAAACATTGAAGAAAAAAGGTTAACTCCAGATTCTTTGGCCTGTAACAAACAAATGTGTGTGTGGCAGTGTGACGAGTAGTCACTGAGAAATGACAATTCTAATTTTGTCTCAAAAGCATTCCCCAACCCGGTAAGTGTGCCCCATGTATGTAACGGTGAAATATGATGGTACGTTGATAAGGGCTAAACTGACCAGCGGGCGGTACTGCATTTATATAGACCACACAATCGTCTTTGATTTCCATATCAATCGATCACTCTCTTGGGGCAAATCGCTCGCGCTCGTCAAGGAAAGCCAAGACCGGGTCTCATAACTGTTTCCACTTTCCACCTAAAGAAAAAAAAAGAGAAACGAGACCAAACGGCATTTCCACTATGAGAGTACGCAAGGCGTACGCTTCACAGGTACGTACTCGAGCTGATTCATCACAAATTCAAATTCACAATTTGCACACGAAACGCTGGATGGATGGATGACTCCTTGTTCGTGTGTCGCAATCGAAAATTGTCGTCATCCTTGGGCCACGCGTGTAGCAAGGTCCCTCCCTGCCTCCCTGTCTCCCTGCCTCCCTGCCTCCCTGCCTCCCTGCCTCCCTACCTCCCTGCCTCCCTGCCTTCCTGCCTCTCTGCCTCCCTGTCTCCCTGCCTCCCTGCATCCCTGCCTCCCTGCCTTCCTGCCTGCCTTCCTGCCTCCCTGCCTCTCTGCCTGGTCGTATAGCTTATACCGTTTCTCTCTCCCAATTTTTTCAGGGAAGGGATGTTGCCTGATTATTCGCTCTCGTTTCGCACCCATTCGCCAGATGGACTTCCCCAGTGCTTTGTCATTTAAAATTGACTAAAACTCAACACGTGACTAGGCGTCTCATTTTTCATTTTCAATCATTTAATTCAATATAAAATCATATTTTTTGGCTCACTCTAAATCGCTGTTTGAATTGTTAAACACCATTCAAAACTTATGTTCACGGCTTAGCACGTCTTTCTGCAAGGAATAAATGGGCAAAATCCCTGTTCCCGGATTCCCATGCATCCCGTTTCCCATTGATCGATGAATGACTCAATATACACGCACGGTTTCGGACAGAAATCCGATACTGTTCCCAACGCCCTACCGGAAAACATTATCCGAAATACAGTTCCAATCAATTCAAATTAACTATTTTAAATATCGTTCCAAATTGAGTCCCACCCACTAACCCTACCGGAAAACACTATCCGAAATACAGTTACAATCAATTCACATTAACTACCCTACCGGAAAACATTATCCGAAATACAGTTCCAATCGAAAACGGTTACATTAACTATCCTGACTACTGATTACTGTCCCAACAGCGCAATAAAGCAGCTTTTTAGTCCTTGAAGTGGAAAGTGAACTAACGAATTACCATTTATCGCATCAACTTTATTGGGACTTACTGTACGTGAGTCACACGTGAGAAGGGCGACGGTTCAATTCCCGAACTAGAACTTTTTCCCATTTTTTCCATTTTTTTCTCCTTCACCCCTAGAGGTCGGATGGTCATGCCAAATCGTTTTGTTATCAAGGAGGGAGCATATGGGTGATCAAGGAGGGAGCATTTGGGGAAGACGGACCATTGGTTAACCAAGTGAGGTCAAGTCTAGAATTGTAGCTGTTTTTGCATCTCATTTTGGGCATGATTTATATAGATTTTCCGTTTTGAGAACCAAAAAGGATTTCAACTGAGGTTCGAATTAGTGTAATTTTTTTCGCTAGGGTCGTGTGATCTGGGACCTTCCTCCTTCGATCGATGTCTGTGTTTTCCGGACTGGGCGACCGGGGGGAAAGAGGCAGCCATTATATTAAAAGGTGCTTGGTGATGATTTGATTATCGACCAAGCAGTCAGTTAGGTTGTCGTCGCGAGCAAGCCGCGCACGTGCAAACTTCCTGTCCGACTGACTTACGTGAGTCATATTTCTCCTTCCCGCGCGCTCAATCCATAAAACGTGCTGCACCTCCGCCCAATTTTGCGTATCGATTTACGAGGAAGGGGCTTGTTTTTCATGTGACGGCCGTGTGTAACGTACGATCAATAGGTACCTGCAGATTGTGAACGGTGCTGTATGTTGATGAGAGAAGGCAATGAATCAATCAATCGACTGATCGAATCAATCAATCAACTGATCGAATTTGTGCGTCAAGAAATTCCGCTTAATCAATCAATCAATGGCTGCCAATTTGCTCTTAAATTTCAACCAATCACCGACGCAGTGCATCCGATTGTCCAGTCAACCGATAACTGGAGGGGGTGGGGCTTAACCGTCCCTTGCGATAGGGAGATGACGGTACTGCAAAGAGTCTCACGAGACGGAAGTGGCGTGTCCACTCTCTTCACTCACAGTCGTTTACGTTTAATTACTCTGGCCTACTCCCAATCGATGAGATAATTTGAATTGGAGGAAAATTCAATTCGAAAAATCATCGACCGTCAAGCGATCGAATTGTTAAAACCAATCCGAGGATCGAGTTTATGGCGGGGGGAGGGGCGCTGGGGTGACTGCCCGTGCTTAATTAATTAATAATCATCATAATAAATAAATCATAATAATAATAATAATAATAATATTTAATTAATTAAAAATAATCAAAATAATAAATAAATAATCATAATAATAATAATAATAAATAACTAATTAATAATATTAATTAATAAATTAAAAATAATAATCATAAAATTGAATAAATAGATATTATTATTATTATTAATAGTAATATGGATAAGAATAATTAATCAATTTTTAAAAGGTTGACGCACTCTAATTTTTATTAGGCTGCAGTGGGAACAAAACAAGTCTCCATTGTTCCGATCAATGAAAACGAACGAAAAAATTGGTAAAGTCGTCAAAGAAAAATTGTCATGTTATTGCTTTTTTTCCCAGACTCAAAAAGTTTGTGATGGGAGGAAGGTACATTTTTTTAGCATCGAAGAATCAGTTCGGATTTGCTTCCGGACATAAACGGGTGAAAACGGTGAGGAGGATGCCGATGGAGCCGACAGACGATTACCGGCGCAAACGAACGGACGACAGTCAAGGCAAATAAGCGCTCAATCGGTTTCAGCGTAAGCGAAATTGACATTTGTCGCTCCAGCCGTGCAAAAATCACAAGACCGACTCATCCCATCACTCTCATCAACAGGAACACCCGGATTACACCATCCCTGGTCTGTCCGTTGTCCTTTCCCCATTTACCGAGTCATCCCCGGCGTACGTCGTGCATAATCCCGACCACAAGCAGACACACAGACAGACAGGCACAGACAGGCACAAACAGGCAAACAGAGACATAGGCAGACAGGCACAGACATACACAGACAGACAGACACAAACAGACAGGCACAGACACAGACACAGACAGTCAGACAGACAGGCACAAACAGGCGCAGACAGGCACAGACACAGACAGGCACAGACAGACACAGACAAGCAGAGACAGGGACAGACAGGCACAGACGATTACAGTGTCTTCCTGTTGACTCAACCGGGCCAACGAACTGATGCGCAAATTTGAGGTGTGTCTGATGGAAGATATGTTTTCCCAGGGATCGGAGGATGTGTTTTCCCGCGGATCGAGACATGAATGATTTTGACGACGGAGACGTGGAATTTTTTGTTATTACCCTCATTTCGTAATCATCCGTGCGTGGACCGGGGAAGGAGAGATTGGGAAACTGGAAGACGTTACATCTCTAAAAATCAAAGGACGCACTAGGCGTGTTTGTCTAGACAATTTTCCTTCGCTTGCTGTCGGGTTCCGGTATCACGCTATCTGCAGTCAACAACAGTGGCCATAATAAATATAAATAATACAGTCTTCGAAATAACTATTACAGCTGAAAATAAACGATAATAATAATAAAAGAAGGTGTAAATGTAATACAAAAATGTTACGCAAATGTGATTTGTGACTGTGCGAAAACAGCTGATAAATGTTACAGCTCCATCTGCCACATGAAGATACGTGTAGAAGATACGTGTAATGTAAACCTCTTCTATATGGAATACCTCGTTTATAATGAACTTTCCATCTGCACCGATTTCGTCCTATACATATAACATAGGGGTGCGAAACTTAATGTAAATATTCCCTCTATATGGTATGTTGAACAAATTTCGCGGTCAACCATGTAAAACGCACCTCTATATGGAATACCTCGTCTATATTGAACTTTCCATCTGCACCGATTTCGTCCTACACATATAACATAGGGGTGCGAAACTTAATGTAAATATTCCCTCTATATGGTATGTTGAACAAATTTCGCGGTCAACCATGTAGAACGCACCTCTATATGGAATACCTCGTTTATAATGAACTTTCCATCTGCACCGATTTCGTCCTATACTTATAACATAGGGGTGCGAAACTTAATGTAAATATTCCCTCTATAAGGTATGTTGAACAAATTTCGCGGTCAACCATGTAAAACGCACCTCTATATGGAATACCTCGTCTATAATGAACTTTCCATCTGCACCGATTTCGTCCTATACATATAACATAGGGGTGCGAAACTTAATGTAAATATTCCCTCTATATGGTATGTTGAACAAATTTCGCGGTCAACCATGTAGAACGCACCTCCCCTAAACTGAATTCGACATTCTTCATTGAACATTTTCGACGAAATCCCTCTGGTTTCTTACTTTTAATCTTTCCTGCAAGCCACTGCCGTCTTTATCTGCGCATTGAGCTGCATGTGTTAGTTTTTGTACCTTCTAAATTTTGTTAAAATGGCACCGATTGTTGAAGTAAAATGCTGGCAAAGGAGCTAATTCTTGTCCAGAAAATTTTGCTGTTGAAGGATCTCGGTCATACGAAACAAAATGCTGCGGCGGCTAAATACGGAATTTCTACAAGCACTGACTTTTATTGGGAGGAATTTCGCCAAAATAATAAATAATTAAATAATTAAATTAAATTGTCAAAAAACTAATTTAAATTAAATTGTTAAAAAAAATTAAATTAAATTGTCAAAAAATTAATTTAAATTGTTAAAAAATTAAATTAAATTAAATTATTTATAAATTATACACCCGCTGCCAAGAAAATTAAATATAAAACCGAAAACTAACCCGAGATGTCCTCTTCCTCCCGTATGAGGATACTTTCAGTTGAACTGACTAGGGTTTCTTCTCTCGCAGCAGTTAGGAGTTCCCAAGGAAGAAGGAACCGCAACCGGATCATGTCTTTCGACGGAGCGACTTGTCGTACAAAATGTCGATCTATCGCGTGCCTGTCCATTTTCCAGCCAATATTCCGGTCTAACCGATCAACCGGCACGCCCCTGGGATCATCAGTCTTATCGAAGCAGTAGAGGTGTACCGTCGGAAGAGAACTCCGGTCAGCGGGAACATCCGACTCGCTGCCGTGAAAGAGTCCCCGGAAGACGTCTACAAACTCCTCCGCCAGTGCCGGCAGATTCATCACTATGTGGATGGACGCGTTGGGGTTGCATTTCCACTGCAAAATCATATCGTCTTTCACGACTGTCCGGATGAAGTCCCTTCCGTCGAGGTTGTAGGCCGTCACTTGGTTGCCGACTTTGTTCAGCGTAATATTCTACAAAAACAGACGAAGAAACAGTCAAACAGACAAACAGACAATCAAACAGACAGTCAAACAAACAGTCAAACAGACAGACAGTCAAACAGACAAACAGACAGACAGACAGACAGACAGACAAACAGACAGTCAAACAGACAGACAGACAGACAGACAGAATGACAGACAGACAGACAGGCAGAAAGGTAGGTAGACAGGCAGGCAGAAAGGTAGGTAGACAGGCAGGCAGGCAGGCAGGCAGGCAGGCAGGGTTAGTGGAACGGAAATGGGAAATTACTTTAAGAAGGTAATCGTAGGAGACCGGGTTGAGATCATTAGCTAAGACCGTGCATCCCCTTTTGCCGGCGGGAACGGCGAACGGTCCGATTCCGGCGAAAACGTCATACATCAATGCATTGGACGGGATTTCCTGCGTGAGACGTTCGTGTTCCCTGCCGAGACGAGGATTCCAGTAGACGTGCGCGTAGTCCAAGTGGAAGGTGCAGGCGTTCTCTTTGACCACCGTCTGGAGGTCCTCACTCCCGGCTAACACCTCGTAGGAGATGTTGCGGAATTCGTTGTCGATCACGTTGGTTTTGTTGATCACACTGCGGCAGCAGGGAATTTTATCCAGGATAACTTCGCCTGGAACACAATCAGTCAGCTAATTGAAACAAAGTTTTAATTTTAGTTAATTTGCTTTAGCTTTTTTATTTTCGTCCAGTTTTCCCTTGCCTGAATAAACTGACTGATAAAAAGCTAACCAATCAATCATTCGATCAATCACTCAATCAGTCAGTCAATCAATCAGCCAATCAATCAATCAATCAATCAATCAATCAATCAATCAATCAATCAATCAGCCAATCAATGAGGAACCGAACAGTTCCAACGAAAGTGCACAAATCAACCAATCAACCTACCGACCACTTGCTTGAACGCATCATGTTCCGGCCGTAAATTCAAGTGGACAATATGGCCCACCGTGCTGAAACCCGCCACATTCGGCCCGTCATCTCCGATGATAGCCTGCAGGATCTCCCCCGACGTCCAATTCTCCCACGACAAATGGATGGTCTTAAGAAAAAAGGCGTCCGCCGAGACGCCGAGTTCCATCAAGCGATCTTTCGCGTCAATTTCTTCCCACGCGGCAACTTTATCCGGGTCGAAGACTGCGATCCGCATACCCGGCTCCTCCGGAAGGTATTGGAAGGCTTTGATTTTGGCCAGTCGAATGGTTTGGGCTTTCAGGCCGGCTAGGATGTCTGGGATGGAGATGAGGTGCGACTTCAAACGGAGGCAAGGAACGTCGACTTCTTTTTTAAAAGCGTTTTTGTCGAGTTTTTTCATCCCACGAACGGTGATCGGAGGTGCGAGGGCGGACGACATCTTTCGAATAAATCGGATGGGGAAATTGATGGTCTTCAATAGATGCATTGAGCGTGGGGAGCTCTGGAGGAAAATGCGGCAGTGCGAGCCGGAGAACTGACAGAACGGAGAAGTCGAAAATTTGATTGTTTGAAGTATCAATCAATCGATCGAGCAAGGAATCGGCAGTGCGAGCCGGAGAACTGACAGAACGGAGAAGTCGAAAATTTGATTGTTTGCAGTATCAATCAATCAAGCAAGCAATCAAACAATCAGCGGTGCGACGAACGAAAGGCCTCTTTCAGACAAGTGTTCCCGACTTTATTGCACTTGTTCGCATTTTTTTGCAGGCGTTCGCTAATTTTGCACACTTGCCATTGAGTTATGACTTGTTCGCCACTTTTTACTGTTCGCGACTTACTTGCAGATGTTCGCGACTTACTTGCAGATGTTCGCGACTTACTTGCAGATGTTCGCGACTTACTTGCAGTGCCTTCGTACTTGTTCACTGCGCTGTTCATCTTTTTTCTTACATCTTGTTCCTTACTTTTTTACAGTTGTTCCCCACGTTTTCACTGTCGGTTCGAGTCTTTTATACAGTCGTTCCTAACTTTTGTTGTTGTTGCGCGATCTCGTTACAGTTGTTCGCGACTTTTTCCACAGATGTTCCCCAATTTTTCCGGAGTTGTTTGTTTTCCCCTTCCTCACTTCCCTCGTGCCTGCTTGTCTGATAAAATCTCCATCTCTCTTAAAAAACCCTTTTCCTTGACCTTGAGAGCGACTTCCGGTTGTTTAACATGTTTACTTCACCAGACGATTGATATCCAACACCCTTCCTGGAGTGGAAAAAAGTTTCGGAACATTTAAAGCGAGTCATATTTTGCCATTGGAAGATTTCATTTGCACCAATGAACGCCGTAGTGGCTCTCTGCCATTTCTGTGAGATGCACGGCCCGAGCATCGTCCTCTGCACCCAGCCGATTCAGCGGAGGGACACGATAGAGCTGACCACCGCCTCGGAGGACTGCGGGGATGAAGCGACAGGAAATCCGAGTAAAAGTCAGAGAGTCTCCGTTTCAGGTACGCAAAGCAATCAATCAATCAATCAACCAATCACCCAAGCGAAATAAGTCAGAGTCTCCGTTTCAGGTACGCAATACAATCAATCAACCAATCAATCAATCAAGCGATCACCCAACCAATCACCCAAGTGAAATAAGTCAGAGTCTCCGTTTCAGGTACGCAATGCTTCCAACTGCGTAAAAAGAATCTCTACCGCGATTTATCTATCTACTTGAAAAATTCTGATTGGCTAAAGGATGCCCAAATTAAATTTGTGGGAGCCAGAAATTAGAGAGCATACAAACAGCCGTTGCGAGGAGAACGAAATAGTCTGGGGTTAAAATATTTTTGAGCCAATCATGCAATCAATCGCCGATTTAATGACTCATTTAAGTGTGTTATTGGTTCATCAGTCAATGAAACGGAATATGTCGCGTGTTCGGACTCCCTCTGTTCTGCCTTGTTTACGATTTTCCGTACCTTGAAAGTCGTTGCCCACTTTTTAGTGTGTTTTTTTAAGGAATATGGTGAAGGAGAGGGTAATCGAGAAGAGCAGTCTGCAAAGCAAAGCGCAACATCCACCTGATCAATCAATCAATCAATCGATCGGTTCCACCTAATCAATCGGTTCCACCTAATCAGTCAATCAATCTATCGGTTCCATCTAATCAATTAATCAATCAATCGGTTCTACCTAATCAATCAATCAATCAATCGATCGATCGGTTTCACCTAATCAATCAATCAATCGGTCTTGTGGCTGTGATCCCGCAATGCAGGGCAATCAATCAATCAATCACCCAAGTAACATACGTTGTTGCGAGAGTACTTTGGCAAACTTGTACTGCGCAAGGAAAATAAGCACGGTGGATCTTTTTTTTTTCTGACTGGAATAGTGAATCGATAATGTTGAGTCAAGCACTCTTTTCCGCTAGGTCTTTCGGACTGCAGCGAGGAGCCGGCGGAAGTTGACACCTTCGAGCATCACGATACTGCTCTGACGAGTGGAACCTGTTCGGTACATAACTGCAAAAGTGGTTTCACCTGTTGTTATATTTGATTTGTTGTAGGCCTGCAGGTCCTTCATGAGGCCAAACAGTGGACTGGTGACGTACGGCGACGACGGCGACCTGTGGTACTTGACGCTGCAGTATCCTCACAGTCCGGAGGTGTTCACCTTCCTACGGCAGGCTTGTGTTAGGAGTCTCAGCAGTGAGGTTTCGCCTGGTCGAGAAGGCCCCATCCTGTTTGGGGACGAAAATCACGGCTACGTCTACAGCAACACCTTCTACCTCAAGGACAACGAAGCACGCGGTCTGCAGCGCTGGTACAGCATCGTCATTCTAGTCATGGACAAGATGTCGCTGATGCAGTCGTGGCCGCTCCTCACACGCTTCTCCCGCCTCCTCGTGAATCTCCTGCAAAAGCAAGCCGAAAACGTCTATCACCTCGACCAGGCAGACAAGCCACAGCGAGCAGCCCGGTTGGGGGCCTCCTCTGCGATCAACTCCGCCAATTTCAGACTGCAGCGCCGTGGAAAGGCGCTTCGTTCACTAATGGAACTGACCGGCTCCTCGCAGGTCCTCTCGACCGTGCATGAGCATTTCACAAATCTCTTACAGCTGGGTGGAAATCAAATGAGCGAGACGATGCTGGAGGGCTCTCCGTCTTGCCATCACTTCGACTCTGACGGTAAGGATTGCAGACACATAGCAGACAGCCAGTCAGACAGACACACAGACACACAGACACACAGACACACAGACACACAGACACACAGACAGACAGCCAGACAGACAGCCAGACAGCCAGACAGACAGACAGACAGCCAGACAGACAGACAAACAGACAGACAGACAGACAGACAGGCAGACAGGCAGGCAGGCAGACAGGCAGACAGGCAGATAGTTAAGCGTACATACAGTCAGGCACACAGACTGGCAGACAAATAGACAGACAGACTGACGGCGGAAATAGTTCGTTGAAATAAAGCACTTCTTCTGTACCTGTAGGAAATCATGTTGTCACTGAACCATACTGCGGCAACGAGTCCCAGCGGAATTCGCTGGATTGGGGTGACAGTCGGCAGACAGTTAAAAAAGTGAGCAGCGGTTCCTTCGACCAGTCCAGTGAGCCGCCGTCCCACGATGAATTATTCCGGATCCTACCGCGTTACACCGGTCTTGTCCACTTGCACCAGGTTTGTCTGGCTGGAGATTTGTATGGTTATAGTGATGTGCGTGATCTTCTGTGGTCTGACGGATCGTGCTTGTAGGCGCTGGGAAAACACTCTTTCCGGACATTGGCACACAACCTCATATCGGGCAATCAAATCATCATCCGGGGATTCCACGACTTCTTGGTGGCCTCCGTCATTCGAGCACTTGAGGTAGACTCATCGACACCATCCACGATTGTCTATATTTCCGTGTCTGAATATCTGTCTGTTTGCATTATCGTCGTTTTGTGTCTGCCTGCCTGCCTACCTACCTGTCTGTCTGTCTGTCTGTCTGTCTATCTGCCTACCTGGCTGTCTGTCTGTCTGTCTATCTGCCTACCTGGCTGTCTGTCTGTCTGTCTGTCTGTCTATCTGCCTACCTGGCTGTCTGTCTGCTTGTCTGTATGTCTATCTGGCTGTCTGTCTGCCTGCCTGCCTGCCTGCCTGTCTGTTTTGTTAGTGTCTGTCCTTGTGGATAGGTTGTTTGGATTGGATAAGCGTCTCTGTTATCATTCATAGATCCTGATCCCGCCAGGATGTCGGAAGATCATCTACTTCTCACAGACTTACCACGAGCCGTGGAACTGCAACATCCTCGGGCTGCACCCGGACGCCAGCCTGCCGGACCACATCCTCAACAACACCGACTACTTTGTGGTGGATGTCCTCGCGGCCAAAATGAACGAAATGAACGTGGACAAGTACAAAGTCATCACACCGAGCCAGCTGGTCCCACCGGTCAAGCGTAAGTATGCGCTCGTGTGTCCTGCTCCATGGTAGAGGGAGATGGGGGGCTCCAGTTCCGACAGAGTCGAACCAGGCGCGCTCCTCGGGCAATATTGTTCAGAGACGCGCACTGTCACTCCATCGAAACTGACCGCCACATCGCGGAATATCCTCTCCGTCAGTAGTTATCGCTATTGGAAACTTTAATATACAGCTGGCTGACGCTTCGCCAGGGGTGGATTTGGTGTAGTACGTGCAACACGCAGAAGCATTGATCGATAGTTTGGCCAGTCAAGTGCAATTTATTGTTTTGATCAACCAATCAGTTGACCAAGAGTACACCTATCGGTGTTCAATTCAGACAATCAATCAATCAACCAACCGTACACCTATCGGTGTTCAATTCAGACAATCAATCAATCAACCATACACCTATCGGTGTTCAGTTCAGACAATCAATCAATCAACCATACATCTATCGGTGTTCAACTCAGACAATCAATCAATCAATCAACCGTACACCTATCGGTGTTCAGTTCGGACTATCAATCAATCAACTGTACACCTATCGGTAATCAATTCAGACAATCAATCAATCAGACATTCTCATGCCCCATTTACACTTGTCTTCCCTTTCAGCGTCCTCTTATCTCGTACTGGTGGAGCAGATTCTGGAGGATCCGGAAATCCCCGAAGAAGTCGTTCAATCATTAATCTTTAACCAACACGAACGTCAAATGAGGTAAAGGCGTAGAATAAAGATTACATCAAAATTAATGAAATAAATATAAAAAAACATTTATATAAAGAAACATTTCCCCTTTCATTTACAGTAGAGTTAAGGTTCTCTACCAACTATTCCGGATGGAGAGGCGTAACACGGAAGATGTCGTCCCGGTGATGGACAAACTGCGCATTCCGCGGGAGGACGACGGTCTGCTGAAATTCTGGATGCGGGCCCTTTCGGACGAGTACAAGGCCCATCTGAACGAACTGGCACGCCCACCAGCGGCTACTGATCAAAAAGTCTTTCAAAGCTCTATCGACCTCAAAAAGTCTGGTTCGCTGTCACAGCGGTAGACATTCTGTCCTCTTCGCAATATATCTTCTCACATTGACTGAACATCATTCTACTGATGTGGGCTAAACCAACAAAAAAGTCCCCGTGAAGATTACTGAACAAATCAGTCAATCAACTAACCGTCTGAAAGAAATCCAGCGACACGGCAGACACGACAGGTCAGGAGAGACAGACAGTCCAGTCAGTCACAAGATACGGCAGACACGACTGGTCAGGAGAGACAGACAGCCCAGTCAGTCACAAGACACGGCAGACACGACAGGTCAGGAGAGACAGACAGTCCAGTCAGTCACAAGAGACGGCAGACACGACTGGTAAGAAGGGACAGACAGTCCAGTCAGTCACAAGACACGGCAAGCATGACTGGTCAGGAGAGACAGACAGCCTAGTCAGTCACAAGAGACGGCAGACACGACTGGTAAGAAGGGACAGACAGTCCAGTCAGTCATAAGGTAATATGCTCCACGTGTTATCTTCAAGCTACATGTAGTCGAAACAAGATGAAAAACACACATGCAAATGTGAAATTCCAGGGAGAGACAAGACAGGAGGTCAGACAAATGTATAGACATACAGACAACGGCCGATACAGATAATTAGGGAGGCAACAACAGAACAAAGCAGACATATGCAAAGACACATAGACAACCGCGGAGGTAGGCAGGCAAAGGCATACAAGTGCAGAGACTGGAAGACAACGGCGCTGGTAGACGGACAAAATGACAACAATACCGACAAAAGATGAGATAGGCCGACCAATGCAGAGATAAACAGGAAGACAACGGCGGAGGTAGGGACATGAGACAGGGCAGTAATTTAACACAAACAATTTACAAGACAAGACATCGTCCATAACAGCAGGAGGGGAAAAGAGGAAACATGAATATAGGTAACTAAAAGCAAACTGCTCCACGGAGACAGGTCACCAGGCAAAGGTACCGGTAGAGGGAAGAAAGGTACAGTCAAAAGCAGAGACAGACGGACAGGTAGATTAAGGCAAAGGCAACAATCTGGGTTGCTCACCAGGCAAAGGCACCGGTAGAGGGAAGAAAGGTAGGCAGTCAAAGCAGAAACAGACAGACAGACAGACAGACAGACAGACAAACAGATTAAGGCAAAGGCACCAGCAGAGGGAAGGTAGGCAGTCAAAAGCAGAGACAGACAGTTACCCAAAGATAAAGACAGATTGGCACTCAGCAATTACTTCGAGCCTGATCTTCTAGCAGCGTCTTTGCTGTGCCAATCAATGAAGGTTTTCTATCAGTCAAGCGGACAACCGTTTCCGCCAATCCATCAATCTACACAATCACAATGGAAAACCCTCGGAGACTCCGCTCAATTATCGACTGGCCCGCTCGTCCCGCATCATCATCGTCCATCGAATTCGAAGAAAAGGAAGCGCTGTACGCTCATCTCTGCGTTCAAGTTACCAAAACAAAAGACGATCGAATAGTTAGCAGCAATAGCAACAACACTCAAAAAGGTCGCCCTCAACGAGATAAGGAAAACCATCGTTCACACAACATGCCCATCAAAAGAGATAGTCAAGCCACATCGATCAATCGCCCATTTGTCCGGGCTATTCCGAAGAAGAAAAAACAAAAAGCCCACATAACAAAGTAAGAATGAAAAAGTCAGTCATATCTCATAAAGGTCACCCAAAGGTCACCCAAAGGTCACCCCAATCGACGAAGCAATCCGAAATTATGGCGTGTTCACTAGTCTGCTCGTGCCTTTCATACATGGCTATGATGGGACCTTCATCGAAAAAACGTAAAAAGATGGTTAATCATCATCATCATCATCATCATCATCATCATCTTGGAAAACAATGCGATCCATCCATCCATCTGGGTCTGTCTGGGTCGAAGAATCATAACCGAAGCACGAAGACTACATACGACTGGTAATGAATGTTAAGGTTTACCTCAAACTGAAGACGAAGCTGAGAGGTTGATTAATAGGCTCCCGGGGTTCCGTAGGGCGCGGCCATGCGGGGCTTCTTGGCCGCTGGGGGCTGGGCGTATCCTGCGAAGTAGGGAACTCATCTCTCATCTACAGCTACATAGTGTGGGCGTGTGGGTCTGGGCGTGTGGGTCTGGGCGTGTGGGTCTTGATGTCAGGGCGTGAGCGTGAGAGCGTGGGCGTGTGGGTCTGGGTCTGGGCGTGTGGGTCTGGACGTGAGTTTAGGTGTGGGCGTGGGCGTGTGGGTGACGAAGTAACCTTGCCACAGCTGTGGTCTGCTTGGGTAAGAATGGCATGAAAAGTGGCCGTCTAAATGACGTATCGTGTGTGACTTTTGCAATTACTCAATGTCTGGATGTGTCTGCTTCCCATTTTCGTGTCTGTGAAATCATCTGACCGATTTCAGGATGTGCCTGCCTGCTAGTTTCGTGTCTGGGAAGTCACTTGTATGCCTGTCTCCGATCTGACAATACCGTCTCCTGCTCGTCTGGTGGGAGAAGCAGATTGCACATAAAACTAACCTCCACCNGATGTGTCTGCTTCCCATTTTCGTGTCTGTGAAATCATCTGACCAATTTCAGGATGTGCCTGCCTGCTAGTTTCGTGTCTGGGAAGTCACTTGTATGCCTGTCTCCGATCTGACAATACCGTCTCCTGCTCGTCTGGTGGGAGAAGCAGATTGCACATAAAACTAACCTCCACCATAAGCCGACGGTTGGGCGGCCGCCGCGTAGGCCGGCGTGTATGAGCTCGGTGCCGCTGGTTGACCGTACGCCGGCTGCGCGGTGCCTTGACGCTGTGCCGCATACTGCTGTGCCTGGACCGCCTGACTGTCGTAAGCGGACGCGGCAGGCGCAGCCGCATACTCACTCGCCGGATAGGCTGCGTAGCCGTATGCCGCTGTCGCCGCTTCACCGGCCGGCTAAAAAGGATAAGGAAAACCGTTCAAATCAGGTAAACAAGATGACAGACAAAAAAGAGACAAATAGGCAGACAGATGGACAAACAAAGAGACATACTTAGAAACGAAGAAACAGAAGCAGACAGACAGACAGACAGGCAGTCAGACAGACAGGCAGACAGACAGACAGACAGACAGACAAGCAGACAGGCAGACAGACAGACAGTCAGACAGACAGACAGACAGACAACAAAAGAGACGTGTTTCTTTACTCGATATGAAGTCTCAGCAGCAGGCTGTGCGGCTGCAGCGGAATTATAACTGTAACTGGGTGCTTCATAAGCCGATGGTGGGGCGGCGCGAGGCGGCGGCGGATAACGGGCTCCCATCGGTGGTCGCGGAGGACCATAACCCCGTGGTGGCGGTCCACGGGGTCCATGACCCATCGGGGGTCGGATGCCAGGCGGCGGTATACCGGCGTCCTGGAATTGTCCGTACGGAACCTGAAAGCCAACGAATCAACGCATCAGCGAATTGATTGATTGAATCGCACAAAGAATGGATCAGACAAAAGCAGGCAGCAAACACTGTAGAGCTCCCATCTCTCTGACTCTGACGTGCGAGTGTGTCTTACCGTGTGGTTGGGGTCGAGGAATTTCTTCAGCTCCGACATGACGTGGGCGAACCGCGACTGTGCCTCGACGGGGTATGCGGTGATCTCCACGTAGACGTGCAAGTCCTCATTCAGATGGGCGTACTTTGGATCGCCACTGTTTCGCGCCTCGTCTTCCTGCAAAAATGAAGACCCATTCACGGATGATGAGAAGACCTCACAGCATAACAGCTGTGCTGAGGTTACTTTGTTCAGGTTCTGGTGGGCCGTGTGGGACAACCAAAGATCTGATTTGTTTAGTTGCTGATTGATTTATTGGCCAACAGCAAAGCGCTTTTGACTGACACGTTTTGCCCCTGCACGCCGCTGCAGTGCATTTCTCTGTTGGCCAATCAATCAATCAATCAATCAATCAATCGACTAAGCAAGTGTGGTTGTCCCACACGGCCCGCCAGAACCTAAAAACAAGGACCCTCAGCACAACTTTAGCAAGCGGAAGGGTGTACCTTTGCTTTGTATTCCTCCGAACCGCGTCCGGAATTCTAAAACAACGAAATCACACAGAAAAAGTCATCTTCGAGGAGCTCTTCCGCTGTGGCAACTGACAATGTACCTTGTTTTTATCCCACATAGAACCGCGTCCGAAAATCATAATCCGAGACCGAGTACTAGCCTGGAGACCTTTCAGGGTGCTGCCCTTGGGTCCGAGAATGCGTCCGACAAAATTGATCTGAGAAAGTGGCAAATTCGTCAGCAGACACTCAATCAATCTATCAATCAATCAATTAGTCAGTCAATCATTCATTCAATCAATCAATCAATCAATCAATCAATCATTCAATCAACCAACCGAACACTTCTTTGTCACCGCAAACGCCTTCCAATTCATCAATCAACCATCTATCCTCACCTTCGGGTATTCCTTGATGGGGATGAGGAATTTCTTCACCACCTTGATCGGAGCATCCTTGTGGACGATGACGTAGCCTGCCTCGGAAACCTCTCCTGCCTTGATGCGCGCCAACTCTGAAGCCAACAAAAAAAAACCGAGTCATCATCACCTCGATCTTCCATAATAAATATCGCCTATCAACACACCTAAACCAGTTTAAGATATTTTGCCCCAAATTGCTTAAAAATGATATCTGGAATTGGACAATCACGACGGCGCAAGGGATTCTAAAAACTAAACCGGTTGCGGGGCGTAACAAACTGACAGTGCTGCCTTAGATCGGCTGATTGGTTGATTGCACGAAACCAGTTGCGGGGCGTAACAAAATGACAGTGCTGCCTTAGATCGGCTGATTGATTGATTGCATGTAAACATTGGGCTCCCGTGACGGCATTACTTCCTCAAATGAATCCTCCCAGTCGCGTTTACCAACCTCCTTACATCATTATCCATCAGTTCATATCTCAATGTGTTACAAATTCAAGGGTGGAGGTATAATACCGATATATCATCAGTCGATCGCGGACGAAAGGAACCGCCATCTTGAATTCCCTCCGGACTTAATTTTCCCTGCCTCTTCGCCCCAAAGAATAATATGCCAGCTTACCTCGTTCTGCCAGCTGCCGAACTAATGGACTGTGCAGCCCCAAAAGAGCCAACTCCGCCTCGGCCTGCTGGATGAAGGTCTCCGTCTCCTCGGGAAGTTTGTAAGCGGGACGCGACGGCAACTCGGGCATTCCCGTGGCAGCAATATGGCCGTGATGGCCATTGGAGGCGGCTTGGGCAGGACCACCACTCCCGTCATCAAACCCATCCTGCTGCTGGGGTTCCGGATAGGCCTCCTGCTTGGCGTAGCCTTCGTCGTATGACATGATGATGTAACGGGACCTCGGAAAACGTCAGTGATGTCTCGGAAGAAAAAACTCCCTATCCAACTGGCGTGACTGACGGGAGAAAAGTTCGTGCGAAAAAGTAAACGGATAGGAGGTGTGAAAGACCAAGGAAGAAAAACGTCAAAGTCGACGGAGAAATATTCGAAAAATAAATTTATCCCACGCCGTGAAAGAACTTTGACGAACTTCAGTGAAGGAAATCAGCCGAAGTAAAAAGCAGTGGCAAAGGAAGGTAAGAATTGGCTCAAACTCGGACCACCCTATTTTGTTAGTACTGCAGTTGACTAGTGAAAAAATTGAGTGTAGTGGAGCTCCTCCTACATGTAGCCAGTAGGGATAATTCGCTACGGCAGTCAACAAGCAGTGTTCATGCGCCTGCTTTCATGATTTTTTCGGCTTTACAGATTATTTAGTGACAAAATTTTCTGCCAATTAAATCCTATAAAAATGAATGTTATAAAAATACAGACCATTTTTTTCTACGCTCAATGGTCTCAATTTTTGTTTTGAAACCGTAGATGAGCCAAAATGTCATTTTTTGTCTCAAATTCGCTCGCCGTCAGTCGGCAAAGCGCAGGCTCTGTGGGCGGTGCCTGAGATACTGTTACGAGACAAGTGATTCGATTTCGGGGTGGCCTGATTGAAGATTTTTTCCACTTGCGAGGTGAGTGTGTCTATTCGATGGTAGTATGGTCGGACTCTCCCCTACGAGGTAAACACGGTGGGTTGAATCGCTACATGGGTTGAATCGGTCGGGTGGCAGAGGGCGCCACAAGTGTGAATTGTAAACAACGCTCATCTAACTTTACACTTGTGGCGCCCTCCGCCACCCGACAGATTCAACCCATGTAGCGATTCAACCTGCAGCGTTTGCCTCGTAAGTATTCTTTGTGGTTGTTCATCATTCTGACTTGTGATTCGCTTCAAACTCGTTTTGTCTTTTCAGTTTTGTCTTTTTCGTTTCCCGCTGTAATTTTTGCGGTTTTCCTTGGATGTCTTTTCTTCAGTAATGTTGAGTAGTGCTTTATTTTCCTCCATCATTTACATTTAAATATGATTTCTTATCCCAGTCCGAAGCGAGTCGTCAGCCGATAAAAAATAATAATGTCGACAACAATCCGAAGAGTAGGCGCTGCTCCCTTCGAGGATCTCTCCTCCGTTATCCACCACTTGCCCTGTCACATCGCACACACCGGAGCCGCTGCGGTGTCCGATTTTTTCCTGCCGACCATCCGAAAGGAAAATCCACAAGGTATTTCGTCGATTTCGTCTCCTGCTCCGCAATTCCTTCCTACTCCTACTGATGCACACGTGGCAAAAACTTTGCGCAGACCGAATTAAGCACTTTAACTCGACGGCTGTGTATAACAGCCATGCAACGAGTGTAAAGGCTTAACTCGGTTAGCGCAAGATTTTTGCCACGTGTGTAGTCAGTTTCTTTGAACACTGCAGTGGTTGAAAATTCCGAGGACGATTGCACGGCGGCATTCCGTGGTCGACCGCTCAATGGCAAGACGGTTAACCTGTCGCCCACGTATACAGGTGAGGAAGGGAGGAAGAGAATATCGTATCGATCAACCAATTACTAATAAATTAAAGCTACCTTACACTTATATTTCAATACTCATCTTAGATTGATTGATTGATTGATTGATTGATTGTGTGTTTTTACCGTAGCTTGCTCTCGATTGATTGATTGATTGACTGTTGATTGATCGTGATTTTACCGTGGCTTGCTCGCGATTGGTTGATTGCTTGATTAACACAATATACACACGTGGCAAAAACCTTGCGCTAACCGAGTTAAGCTATTACACTCGTTGCATGACTGTTGTACACAGTCGTCGAGTTGAAATGCTTAGTTCGGTTAGCGCAAGGTTTTTGTCGCGTGTGTAGGACTGATTCTCGAGGAGCCGTCTTCAAAGAAAAAGTCCTCCCTGGTGGAAAAGGACGATCAACGCGAAGCAGACCGATGGAATGTCGTGGGGAAGTTCGACTCGATGACCTACTGGAACTGGGACAAGTTACCGACGGACAGCGACGGACTGCATCAGCTGTTGCAGTGGACGCGTCTAGCTGAGGCGGTATGGGAACTACTGCATTTTCGCGTTAGACAGGGACAGTCGTACTGGAATGGAACGTATGCACGGCTGTGTGCACCGTACTCAGCACTAGCGCCGCGTGGCCGATTAAACGTTCCACAGCTCGTACCCTGTCCCTGGCTGTGTGCACCGTACACACAGCACAAGCGCCGCGTGGCCGATTAAACGTCCCACAGCTCGTACCCTGTCCCTGTCCAACGCGAAAATCCAGTACACACGTGACAAAAACCGTGCGCTGACCGAGTTAAGCCATTACACTCGTTACATGGCTGTTGTACACAGCCCCCGAGTTAAAGTGCCTGATTCGGTCAGCGCAAAGTTTTTGCCACGTGTGTATTATTTTATACTGCTTAAATAATTTTTTTCGATTTATATAAATAATATTAAATTCGATTCTTTGCAGAGTTTATTTAAATAAAACATATTTTTCATTTAGCACAAAAAACCGTGAAGCAAAGTCTGTATTTCGGCTTACTCAGGGTTTCTCTTTGATCACAAGTGCTTGATTGTTTGATTTTCAGAAGTGATGTAGTATACTAGGATATATTACAGCAAATCAAGCAATCAAGCACCTACCATCAAAGAGAAAACCATGAGTGAGCCGAAATACACACTTTGCTTCATACACACGTGGCAAAAACCTGGCGCTGACTGAATTAAAGCCAACTTTTTACCGGCGCCTAGCAAAATGGGGGTGGTCGGAGTTTGAGCCATTTTGGCCAATGCGTGCAGCTGTTTTTTTATCACAGCTGACTACGCAATCGATTGCTTGATTGACTTTGAGTTCTTTTGGCGTTAAATCAATGAATCAAGCGATGTTAGAAACAGCTGCACGCATTGGTCGAAATTGGCTCAAACTCCGACCACCCCATTTTGCTGCGCGCAACAGTGCAGAGGTCTGTAATGGTCCGATCTTCCCTTGCAGATGCAAACTTCCGCGCGAGATATCATCCCAGTGGGCGGCGACTTTGTCGATTCTGACACAGAGTCTGCTTAGCCGCACCGCGTGGAATTCACCATTTTATACCAATTTGTTTATGTGTGCCGTTCAAGTCTTTGTGCTTAAGGCGAAAATTTTGTGTCGCACAGTTCAAGTTGTTCCACAACTGCTTGACTGACCAATGTGATTTGCCCTATAGCCACGCAATGCTGTGGTTGCTACTGAAGTACTGTACTTCATAACCGTGCCAGCCGAACAGATCAAGAAAACTTACTGTGATTGATGGAAGTTGATTGAACGAGGAATGGGGAGAAGAAACAATCCTAGTTTAATGTCGATCAAATCAATCAATCAATCGATATTATCGACTTGTTCTGTTCAATCTGGCTATAAACAGCTGTGCTGAGGTTACTTCGACGGTCGTTGTTTGGGTTCTGGTGGGCCTTGTGGGTAAAACGCGTCAATCAAGCTTTGATTGGGTCAGGTCACATTACTGCACATCTTAAGCATTTTGTTGTCGTTTTTATTTCCGAGCGCTATTCTCTGCATCATATTGCAGGTTCTTCACGATTTCGTTGTTAACATGATTGAATTCATTCGTTATGTGCATCCTATCGCCTATAACTTGCACGCCACGAATGGAAAGCGGAAGTGCATTTTTCTACTAGCCAATAAATCAATCAACAACTCAACGAATCAAATGTGTGGTTGTCCCACACGGCCCACCAGAACCCAAACGACGACCCTCAAAGTAACCTCAGCACAGCTGTATGCGTTCTCGAGCCACAAAACTACAATACTCCCTACTGGCAAAATACAGCCATCTCGCGAAAACACAATTATTTCATGCCACGCCGTGAAGGCACATGGACGAACAACTTCAGTGAAGGAAATCAGCCCGTGTAAGAACCAGTGGCAGAGGAAAGCAATAATGGGTACTGTACTGCCGCAATTAGACTGGTCAGTCTAGCCACGCCTCCGTCACACGCGCCTGTGTTAAGTGAGCACACACAGGCGCCTGTGTTGAGTGAGCACACACAGGCGCCTGTGTTGAGTGAGCACACACAGGCGCCTGTGTCTTGAGTGAGCTCACACACACGCGCGCCTGTCTTGAGTGAGCTCACACACTCACACTCTCACACTCACACCCACTCACTCACACACTCACACTCAATCACACACTCACACACTCACACTCAGATCGAATGCGCTGCCCGGGTGTAAAAACTGACCGGTTTAATCGCGGCAGTACAGTACAAACTCGAACCACCATATTTTGCTGGGCGCCGTTAAAAAAGGGGTTTAGTTTAGTTAGTTGAAGGAACAGCATGTGTTAAATGTCGTAGGTGGAAGCATGTTCCCTGACATCACGTCACGGATACCACAAGCAAAAAATGTTAAATGCCATAGAAAAATACCGAAAAACAATTTTATGCCATTATTAATTAAAGTAGTAAAGGAACGCTCTAAATTGTGAAGGAACAATACTGAACTTCTAACACGGCTACAGGTTCACGAAGTTGTCCGTGTTCAGCCTCCCATTGAAAAAGAGAAATTGAACACTGTCCGGGTTAAGGAAACTCTGAAAAAAAGCATCTCCTGTCGACCAATCATTCTGACCACTGTGATCCACTGTGAATCATTCTGACCACTGTGATCCACTGCGAAACATTCTGACCACTGTGATCCACTGTCAATCATTCTGACCACTGTGATCCACTGTGAATCATTCTGACCACTGTGATCCAATGTGAATCATTCTGACCACTATGATCCACTGTGAATCATTCTGACGCAGTCTTTTTACAAGGTTTACCTGTTCATAAAGTTGGACAATTTGGCAAACTGCTTTTCTTTTATGCGGAATTTGGAACTGGTGGGTGTTGAGAAGATCGGCGATCAGCTCCTCCACTCGAACTGACAAGCGAGGAATCTCAAGCTGCAAAAAAACACAATAACACAATAAATCAGAAAAAGTAACAAGCAAGTCGAAACACACACAAGTCAACCAGAAAGAAGGAAGAAGCATACCGCTAGAGTCTCCAAGCGAACAAGATATTCCTTATAAAACTGTTTTGTGGCACGCGGCTGATTCGTCTTTTTCAAAACACGCAGAGCAAGTTCAACAAGGGAGAAAAACCGCCGCCAGGGAGTGATGACGTTGTTGGGAGGGTAAGGCCCGGCGACGAATCCCTGAAACAATAACAGTGAAAGAGCGACATGGTGTTGAGGCACCTGAAACCAGCCGTAAGTCAAACAGGACGAACCGTGTCAAATTCTCAGCAAGACGAGTGGAAAGATTTAAGTACAGTAGGAAGCAGGAACTCACCATGATCACGTCCCGAAATTGCTGACGATCTAACATCCCTTCAATGGCCCCAATGTTCTGCTGATAATACCACACATTATGCGGACCAGGGGTACCATAGTTGGGGACTGCCTGGTTCCCCATCATACCGCCAACAAGCGGCTGAGTAAGAATCAGTTTAGAATGACTTTCAATTGGATACGACCGGATGGTCCTCTTCTCTGCTAGATCGTTTGTCGGAGTCGAAATCCGGTAGCTCGACGGGGCCAGGCCGAATCTTCTCTGGATGAGGTCCTTCGTCTCCCGAATAGTCTTTGACTTCTTCGTCTTAACAGAGACGAGATCATTTCCCGTTCGGAGCTTCAAATCCACGGACGAAGAAAAGGATCTCTCCCGCTCAAATGGATCAAGAACGATCCCGCCTACAGACTCCAAAAGACGATCTCGTCGGCAGCTTTGAAACTCTAAAAAATAAATTCAAACATAAATACAAGCACATCTCAAACTAGAAGACTATCCCTCCATCTATTCGTGGAAGAACTTGAAATACGTACCTCCACCAGACGCCATTGAGGCCGGCGAATGAGCAATTAATTGAGTCGACCCTGTGATGTCTTTAGGCTCTGCAACATACTCCGACGCCTGGACCATAACACTGTTGTAGCCGGACGTGGTAGGCGCAATCGCGTACTGATTCGCCGGATAGGCTGCGTAGCCATATGTCGCTGTCGCCGCCGGCTTAAGGGGATAAGAACAACCCTTCAAAACAGGTAACCTAACAAGTAACAGAACAGAAAGACAGACAGACAGACAGACAGACAGACAGGCAGACAGGCAGGCAGACAGACAGAGACAGAGAAGCAGCAAAAAGAGATTATTTTTATACTCGGTATGACGTCTCAGTAGCAGGCTGTGCGACTACAATGGCATTGTAACCGTAGCTGGGTGTTCGGTAAGCCATCGGTGGGACGGAGCGAGGCGGCGGCGGATAACGGGCTCCCATCGGCGGTCGCGGAAGACTATAACCCCATGGTGGTTGCGGTCCACGGGGTCCATGACCCATCGGGAGTCGGATGCCAGGCGGCGGCATACCGGGGTTTTGGGATCTTCCGTACAGAACCTGAAAGCCAACGTCAATCACTCAACCAACTGTTTATTATATAAACATAACAAAGCAAACTGAAAGCAATCGGTAGCATTCCGCGAATAAGAGCAGCGACGGGAATTAGAGCGAACAATCAGCAGTCACTCAATCAATCAATCAATCGATCAGTCACTCAATCAACCAACCAGTCAATCAATCAATCAGTCAATCAACCAATCAACCAGTTATTTGATGGTCAAAATATTTAATTGTTATCGCAAACAAAAAAGCCTTCAAATTCATCTATCAACCATCCATTTTCACTTTCGGGTATTCCTTGAT